>PVKE010007775.1:0-34173 GCA_004027555.1 Craseonycteris thonglongyai
GGGTAGAGATGTGGGGGAGGGTAGAGACGCGGGGGGAAGGTAGAGATGTGGGGGAGGGTAGAGACGCGGGGGAGGGTAGAATAGTGGAAGAGGGTAGAGTAGTGGGGGAGGGTAGAGTAGTGGGGGAGAGTAGAGATGTGTAAGATGTCCTTCTCATAATTTTTTATCTTCATGTGTAAATTACTTACATGAAGCTGACTTGCCACTCCACCCTCGTTCAGAATGAAGGAATGAGGCTCCAGCTGACACAGGTGGCTGTCATATAGAGTCACTAAGGAATCCCTGTAGACCTAGGCAAGTGGAGATGGTTTTTCATCCCAAACTGGCAGCCCTGGAGAGTGACATCATTTGTGCTCTTCCTCCCCAGCGCTCCTGCCCGCCACCAATGTACCTACTTCCCCATTCTGATTGCTTTGGGTTTTCCTATTCATTCACCAAATTTTTATTGGGCCCTACTTGATGGCAGGCACAGAGCTGGGCACGGTGGGGCCTCAGAAGTGAACAGGAGTTGCTTTTGAGTGCTCACGCATCTCATTGTCCCTTAAAAGTCCCCCCCTTTGGCTCCCCAGCACAGTTGGTCCTGGACCAGGACCAGTCCTCTTGACTCCCCACATCTTTTAGCACCACTGAGCCCACATGAGGGACTGGATTCATGTGGAGTGACTATGTTCCGTGTTCCAGAGAAGTTGCCCTAATCCAGCCCAGCACCAACCCCCACCTTCCAGATCCCCACATACTCATATGTGACACCTTATTTCTGATCGATCTGTAGGTCTTCAACCCTGTCGCTATGCATTTCCCTCTCCCCTGACGCCTGACTGAGCTGCGAATAACCTCTAAATACCGTAGAGGCGTAGAGGCGCAGCTAGTTGCAGATCTAACAGATATTTTCCTGTTTTGTAAGGTTACCTATTTTGCTATGGGTTTTTTTTTGTTTTTGTTTTTAAGGGAGTCCTTCCTGTGTGTCTCTTTGGCCTGCGTGCTATTCTCTCTGCCACAGCATGGCCTTTCTAGGCAGCAGGGAGAAGCCAATATGGAGTTAACACTGGCAGTGGTTAATCCACAAAGTGGGTAATTGAATTGACTATACATAATTAAAATCACAGGCGCGTCATGGAGAATGTCATTTGTCTCTTAAAGACACCGTCCACAGCCTTTGCTGCGCATGGAGCTCTGAACGTGCTTGGTGTTTTAAAGACAGCCTTCCCTCTGGTCCTCATGCCTGTGCAATCAGAGGAAGCTGGCTCCCTTCCTGAGCCGGTTCCTCCGGGATCACCGGAGCCACACCTCTCTCCCTTTCCTCCTTCAACCATAAGGGAGAGAGACAAAAACTGAAAGGGGCCACCTTGCTTCATGTCCCCACCCCCCACCTTCCTGCTGTCATTGCTGCTCTTGCCCTGTTTCCTCTCCCTCTCTCTCCCACCCCAAGGAAGGGCGTGAGTGAGTGAAGACTGAGCTAAGAAGTCCCCACATGGAGTTCCTCCTGGTTTGCTGCAGACCAGTCATGCCACCTCTTCCCCTGTTTGGCTGCCCACATCTGGAATGCCTCTGTCAGAAGAAAAGACGAGCATTAAAGTTTGACCCTGTTGCTACTGTTGGGGAACACCCAGTCTGATGGGGCAGACAAACCACCCACACCTCCCCTTTCTGCCCCTGAAAAAACACTTGAGCACATTTAGAGTGACAATGACATACAATGTGAATGGAACAGAAAGGGTAGAGAGAATGTAAAACAAAGTTAAGATCGGTTGGAGAGATAATAACCCAGGAAGTCTTCCTTGGTTTCGTCTCTAAGGTATTATAATAATATCCTACCAGGATTTTTGAGACCCTGAGTTCAGCTAAAAACCCAACCTACCCAACTCCAGATCCACTTATATTGATATTGCCCAAAAGTCATTGTAACTACGTGACAATTGTTGCCAGCCCATAATTATCTGCTCGGGGCAGAGGCAGGCCCAAGGGGTTTGCTTCAATTTGTGCAGAATTCCTTTTTTTTAATTGCACATATCACAGTTTTCTGAAAAATATCCAACTCGCAAAACCTCCAGTCCTCCAGCAAGCGATTACGTGTTTGCCCGTTGTGCAGAAACGAAGGGCTGCTTTAACTCTGTAGTAGAAGGATAATGAGAAATGATTTCTTTTCCTTGGATTACACACACGCACGCGCACGTGCACGCACGCACTGTCCCAGCTTCCTGGGAGGCAGTTGCTAATGCACTGTGGGGAGAAAGCACAGAGCTTCACATTCCCGTCTTGTCTTTGTCCCCACTGGCCCGCATGTTCCTCTGCCCAAGGCTCTCTCATTACTGGTCAATTCCCCCATCTGTGAGCCACAGGTAACGGGGAGCTATTAAGGGGCTCTGCACCAGGATGGGAGAAGCTGGTCTCCAGAGGGCAGGAAAGTCCACTGGGTACTTATGCCCAGGCATACTCTCCCCAGACCACTGCCCATCCATCCAGGGCACTGCATGGTCTCCCCTCTGCCCACCCAACGCACATGAAAGGCTTTGGCCTTGCCTGGAAAGACCATTCCTTGGAGACAGGGATGGACACTGACCACCCACCCTCCATGGATCTTGTCTGATAACCTGATTCTTCTTGTGGTTTTACTCACACATTTATTCAAATACTGCCAGGTACTGGGCAGGGCCTGGAGATCCAAGAAGCAGGATCATCCCTGTCCGCTAGGGCAATCCACCGGCATAGACACTCAGTGTAATGGGCTTTTATGACAGTACAGACCTCTGGGAGCCCCTCATCCTGGCTCGTGGGAGTTAGGAGAGGCTTCTTGGAGGAGGCAGGATGGGGACAGAGATGAGTAGGAATGATCTCATTGAGAGAGAACAGAAGTGCAAAAGTGAAGTGTAGAATAGGTCTGGAAAAGTGCAGTGTTCTAGTTTAGTGTGGCTGCGGTGGAGCGTCTCAAGGCAATGTAAAAGGTGAGGCCTGGTTCTTCCCAGGGGCCACTAAGTGATTAATGTGCCAGGCATCTGACTGGGGAGGACAGGGGGTCCAGAACCCAAGGGCCTACACAAGAGTTGGGACTTTTCCTCAGGGCAATGGGGAGCTTTTAAAGGGCTCTAAGCTAGCAAGGGACACCAGCGATTTGCATTTTAGAACGACCACTCTGCTTGCCTTGTGGGAAATGGACTGGAGGGGTAGGAGTGGAAGCCATCCACTTAGAAGGCTGGTGGCACCAGTCCAGGCAGGAGATGCTGGTGGCTTGGATGGCGGTGGCGTGCGGAGAGCTAGATGGATGGATTTCAGAGATAGTTAGAGAATGGACAAGATTTGCCAGTGTGTTTGATGCAGCTGGTAGGGGTCTGAGGGAGTCAAGGGTGATTACAGGTCTCCCTTTGGGCAGCTGGAGGGCAGGTGGAGCCCTTTTGTGAGCTAGGGAATATAGCAGGAACAGTGATGACACCCCCTCCCCAACTCGCCAGCTGGTTGCTCACAGGTCTCCTGGCTCCCCCTGCCTCTCTGCACCCTGACTTAACCCTGACTGCAGCCCCTCCATTCTCAGGTCCCCCCTGGTCCAATAGTAACTGAATGTTTGCCTCTCCCTCCCCCCAGACCTGAAGCCGTGGGTCTCTAACTTCACCTATCGTGGAGCCCAAGATTTCTCCCAGCTCGCTCTGGATCCCTCTAGGAACCAGCTCATCGTGGGAGCCAGGTAATGAGATGCAGGAGGGCTGGGGCCAGGGGTGTGAATGCTTGGAATTGGGCAGAGGGCGTATTATTTGGGATGAGCCTGCTATGGGCATCCTGGTGTCCTGGAGCCCTGTTGCTCTCTGCCAGCCTTCCCTGTGTCTGCATGTCTGTCCCCTACAGAGGGAAGCATTTGGAGTTGGGGGTGAAGTGACGTTTAGACTTCCAGATCTCAGTAAGTCACATACCTCAATGGCTGGCAGTTACTAAAAGCACTTTCTACCCCCATCCCTGCCAAGTTGGCATCCTCCCAGGGAGCTCCTGCTGAGAAGGTGCCCAGGAGCCCCCTGCTGGCCAGCTGGCCACCTGCACCTGGGACGCAGGGCAGCCTTGTGCTCCTCTTAGGCAGAATCTCCCTGTCCCGTGACCTATCTCCTTTAGCTTCACTGTCCAGGACAGGTATCCAAAGGATAATATGCTCCAGGGAGCACTTATGGGGGCTTTACAGGGTGGAGTAGGAGGAGATCATTCTCACAAAATCCTAGATCAACTCTGGTAGGGAAGGGAGCTGAGAGGTGGCCAACTCCTAAGTGTCTCAAAGAGGGGTCCCTGGACCAGCAGCAGCACCAGAAACATCTTTGGGAACTTGTTAGAAATGCTCGTCCTTGGGCTCCACACCAGACCTGCTGCCGAATCAGGAGCTGCGGGTGGGCCGCATTCCCGCAGCCCTCCAGACAAGTCTGATGCACGCTCAGGTTTGAGGATCGCTGTTCTAATCTATCTGCCATTGATGTACACATAAAGAGGCAGAGGTCTGAAGAGGGGACGGTGACCTTTCTGAGATCATATAGCCAGATGATCACAGAGGGCAGGACTAGAACCCAGGTCTCCTTGAGCCCAGGGCTAGAGTTTGTTCTGCCAGTCCGTGTTATCACCTCCTACTGTGGTAGTGATTTTCAGACTCTCCCCAACCCAGAACTCATGATTTCCTGGCCTTGGGGGAAGGTGACCACTAGTCTGGGTGTCTCCAGGCTATACTAGGTAGCTGACCATAGTTGACTTCTACGCTTTCCTGAATGTCCTCATGCCCTCATTTGGGGTACGAAAAGGAGGCAAGTCAAGGACGGCGCTCAGACTAGGGACGGATGAGCTATATTGTTGTCCTGGGTGATCATTCGTCACCTTTGAACCTGTTTCATCTGTAAGGTCTGGATTACAGTGTCTTTGTTGCCATCATCACAGAGCTATGGTGAAGCTGGCCTGAAAACATTTTATTGTTATTTTTAAGTTACCTAGTTATATTGCATCCGTGATGCATGTTCTGGCATCACATTCAGAAGGTGCAAAGGAGTATACAGTAAAAAGCAGGGCTACCCCTCCACACTCCAAGCAGGACCCCTCCTCGGAGGCACGGCCTGTGGTGGGTTTATATGTCCTCCTAGAGGTAATCTGTAGACATGCAAGTCTACAAGAGTATGGGCTTAATTTTCCCAGCTCAGAAGATAATGTTTTATTTCTTTGTTGAGACAATTATTGATTTATGTGCAATTGTAAAAAAATAATACAGAGATTCAATCCGTATACCTTCCATCCAGTTTCCCCCAATGGTAACATCTTGTGTAACAATGTACAATCAGGAAGCCGACACTGATAAGATCCTTCCACCTTATTCAGACTCCACCTGTTTTGCTTACGCCCTTAAAAAAAATCCCGAGGCCTCCCTATGAACCCGTGGAAGCATTTTGAAAGCTGCCATTCATTCTCAGCTTGCCACATGCCAGGCACCCTTTTGTGTCCTGAATATGTAATAAAGCATCTAAAACATGTAGTCAGTGAGGCATGTAATGAATCACCTGATCTTCACAAGAATCTCCAGGACCTGGGGGTTCTATGAGTCCATTCTATGGACCAGGAAACTGATGCCCAGAAGGATAGGTCACCCTCCTGTGGTCTTTCTGACCCACTCTGGGGCTTCCTCCCCAACAGGGGGAGACATACCTTTTTCTGGCCCCTTGAGCCGCCCAGCTACGCACTCAGGGAATGAGGTGGGGGTGGGAGAGGGAATCAGTCCCAGACTTGGCCGTTTGTACCGTGTGGAGTAAGTGAAATGGGTCCTCAGCTTCTTTCTTCTCTCTCTTTCTCTAGGTCTCTTTCCTTCCTTTTTCTCTCCTGCCAGCCAGATGTCCCCCTTCTCTGTGACCCTCTGGGCCTCTGGAATTCAGGCTAGGAAATCTTTCATGCTCATTTATAGCCCGCTCTATTCCATAAGGGACTCAGGACGAGTCAGGCTACACAGATTTCTCTCTGTTCTCGTCTCCCAGGAGAGTGGACTACGATGCTGTGATGAATGACTTCTGATGAGATAAAAATGAATGAAGTGATGCAGTGTTTGTAGTTTTTTAAAGCTGTGAGCCGACGCCTGTGTCACCTGAGCAGACAGCTGGGTCAGGGCTGTAAGTGGGAGCCCATCTGCTCCTGGGTCAGGAGGGTGGGAAGCTCCTCAGGGCAGGGGGCTCGGGAGGGACAGCAAGCCTGGAGCCAAGGTCACCCAGTGAGGCCGGACCTGCCAGGAGACTTAAGACGCTGCGTGGGGCCTGGGCCTGGAGCCAGGGCTGAGAAGAGACGTCTCCAGGCTGAGGTGTCTCCTTCAAGCCCCTGGATTCATTCAGCAGGCCCCTCGTGCCGGCCTACTCCACAGCCTTTCCCCTCATGGATCACACAGCTAAGATAAGCCAGGGCTCAGCAATTATTCCTAAAAAATTCAGGGACGAAAAGACGAGTGAGTGATCAAAGGAACTGTAAGAAGGAAAGAAAACTCCTAGGGAAGAGCAACACTTTCCATCTGCTTGACATTAGTAAAGCGTTTCACTGGGCCTCACCTTGTTCCCCTGTCTCCACGGCCCTGTGAGCTGAGAAGGGCGGGCACGTCCATTCTACAGATGCAGACGCGGCTCTGCTCAGAAGGGCCCCAGCAAAGGGCCACACTGGACTGCTCCCTTCTCGGCCACAGAGACGGCTCTCTGAACCTGCAGTCACTTTCGTGTGGCACCTGGCCGCTGGCTCTGCCACCCTTCAATCCCTATGTAGTGGCCGTGTGGCTTTAGAGTCCAGGCAAGGTGATTTCAGCAGTGCCTGCCTGACACCCTGAGTGCCCAGTAGCTGGCCGGTAGTAGTAGCATCATTGCTGGAGACTTTTTTTCTTTTTTAATAAGAACAGTTTCAGGTTCACAGCAGAATTGATAGGGATGTGCAAAGAATTTCCATGTCCCTCCTGCCCCACACATTCTGCCTACCGCACCATTAGCATCTGCCCCCGAGTGGTACAGGCTGTGTTACACGTCATGACCAGCTGCAGCCCCTCCTTCGTGTTGTGGTTCACTCGTAGAGGTGTACGGCAGTAGCCTGCGGCCAAGGGCGCCCGGCGAGGCCAGGCCCGGACACGTTTATAATGGCATGAGTCCATTACTATGGCGTCATAAAGAGTCTGTCACAGCCTTAAAAATCCTCTGTGTTCTGCCTATTCATCCGTTCCCTCCTACCACCCCTCCCCCCCCACCCCTCCCCGGCAACCCTGATCCTTTTACTGTCTCCGTAGTTTTGCCTTTTCCAGAATGTTATATAATTGGAATCATACAGATGTAGCCTGTTCAGATTGGCTGCTTTTGCTTAGTAATATACATTTAAAGTCCCTCTATGTCTTTCCCTGGCTTGATAGCTCATTTCTTTTTAGCACTCAATCATATTCCATTTCTGGATGGACCACAGTTTATTTATCTATTCACCTTCCGAAAAGACATCTTGGCCGCTCCCAAGTTTTGACAAGTATGAATAAAGCCGCTATGAACATCCATGTGCAGCTTTTTGTGGGGACATAAGTTTCTTATCTCGGGTTTCTGAGCGGCAGGCTGATATGATGAAAACGGTGTTTGAGGAATCTGAGTCTGGCAGCCCTGTGCTGGCTGCACTATGGGGAAAAGGAATTGTGAAGCAGCCCAGGGGGCAATTTGGGCAGAAGGAAACAGGTGGTCCAGGCAGGTGGAGGGGTGGCCCAGGGGCCCATGACGTGAAGCCAGGAGAGGTGACTCGCCCATTTGAGGAGGAGAGTGGGTGAGGGAGGGAGGTGAGAGAGGAAGGAAGACAGCCTGTCTGGGTCTGCAAGAGCTCCGGGGGACTTTAAGTTGAACAGAAACAGGTTCCACAACTGGGAAAAGTGGTGGGAGTTCCTCCGTGAGCCTGCCAGGGTGGCTAGGAAGCAGAGAGACTGGGTTTCAGAAGTAGTCACGTCTGGGTTTTAACCCCTCTACTTACTCTGTCTATGACTTGGGGCACTTATCCAACCTGTTTCCCCATCTGCAACATGGACTTTTCTCTCTCTGATGGGACTGCTATGAAGATTAAATAAGCTGATGGAGGTAAAGCTCTCCCCTGGGGGTCGGCCCACTGCAGGGACTCTGCAGTTGGCACCCTGGGAGGCAGGAGCCAGGAAACTGCTTCCTGGGGACCTGACTGCAGAACCAATTTGACTTGTGATCTCCATTTCTGTTTCCACAGGAACTACCTCTTCCGACTCAGCCTTGCCAATGTCTCCCTCCTTCAGGTACATTTGCTTCCTTTCCCTTCTCTTCCCTTCCCTTCCCTTCTCCTCCCTTCCCTTCCCTTCCCTTCTCCTCCCTTCCCTTTTCCCTGGTATTTGAAAGCCAGCCTGGGTGGCACAAGGAACATGATTCAGAATTCAGCCCCTGGGGTTGAAAAGAGCCTTGGGCTCTTTTCACCGGCCATGGACTCCCACTGGATATCGAGGTCACTGGTGGGAAGATATTTGGACGTGGGGGTGCAGCCACGTAAACATGGAGGCACACACAGTGCTCATGCATTGTACAAAGGAGCTGCTGCAGGAGAGAGGGAAAGAGCACCAGAGTTAGGGTGACCAGCTGTCTGCTTGCCTGGGCCTGAGGTGTCTCAGGATGCAGGGTTTTCTGTGCTAAAACCATGACAGTACTGGGCAAACTGGGTGGCTGGTCCAGCCTAAAGTCTAGTGCCTAAATTCACAGGAGGTTCTCTGAGTTTAGGCCTCAAGGGACAGAGTGTCCCTGATTCCTGTCCTAGCCTGGCCTGAGAGATCCTCTGCTGACTCAGCATTTTCACTGAGCTGTGATTGATTTACAATCTGCTGCCAAGGACCCCCAAGCATAATTCCCTATGTGCTTTGGGAGGCATTGCAGTGGGACTCCTTGATCCAGAACATTAATCCCAGATTGAGAAACAGATGCCAAACCATCTCTGCAGAGTCCGAGCATTCTAGAGAAGGGAAGACCATCATTTCTCCTTCAATAAGGGGAGAGCTTCAGTCCTTGTGTGTGTGGGGGGGTGGGCCGATGTCCCAGCGATCAAGCGCTCATTGAGCACTTATTGTGTGTCTGAACTGAGCTGGGGACTGAGAGGCTGGAAGTCAAGCAGCTCACCCACCTGCAGGGCTCACAGCATCACTAAAAAAGGATGACAAGTGATATATGTAACTAACTAGAAAACGGTCCAAGAAGCTGGTCAGGTGCTGGGCTGTTTGGCATAGGGTTTCACTGTAAAGGGCAGGGGGAAGCTTATGTGACATTCTGGTCTGGCTTCTTCTAGCTTCACCTGGGTCTACACCCCAGAGGCCATTGTAGCTGGTTTTCAGAAGGGAGGTTCAAGGGAACAAAAAAGGTTTTCCCCTCAGAAGGAACTAACACAAATTGAAAGGAAATGCTATCCACCCATTTATTGGTCTGCTTGTCCTTCTTCTGTCCATACCCTTACCAGCCAAACCAGGTGCCCATTCATCCAACCACCCCTAATAAGCATTTATTGAATGCTTACTAAAGCTCAGGTCATCCTAGGCATGGTGCCAGGCATTTGAGACCCAAAGGTGAATGAATCAGGCTCTGTCCCTTGCTTCAAAGTGCAGCCATAGAAGAGATCACAAATGATTCTCTTGCCTGGATGGGACCCATGTGGCATGTGCCTGGGGCCCGGGCTGGGAGGCAGAGGAAGACCCCAGAGGCAGTGTCCCGTGGCCTGCCGACTCACTTACAAGCAGCCTATCCAGAGCCTCGTTTTCTATTGGCATCCGCAGAAAATGAAGCCGAGATGCCCAGCCCAGTGGGTCCGGCTCTGGGGGAAGCTGTGCAGAGACAACTCAAAGTGGGTGGGAGGAAGTGGACCCAGGGTTCTGGCCCCGAGCTCAGGCAGTTGGCTTTTTATTAGGTTCTCATGGTCTGCAAATGGAGGTCTTTGGGGATCAGCCAAGCATCCAAAAGGGGGAAAGAGAGACAGAGGCACAGAAACAAGGACGGTGTTGTGGGAAGCATGCAGGGAGGGATGCGCACGGACTCAGAAGCATGAGGAGCCCAGTGGGCTCAGCGGGGTCTGCGAAGGCTTCCAGAGAGCTGCCCTGGAGCTGGTGCTTAAAGGATGGGGGTTGGCCAGGCAGCTAAGCTGGAGAGACAGATGTGCAAAATAGCACGGATCACCCAGGTGCCCAGTGTGGAGGAATCACAAGGTGGGAGACGAGGCCAGCGAGAGAGAGGTCACATGGCAGAGGGTCTTCATTGCTGAATAGGAGTTCATATTTTATTCCGAAGTCGGTAAGGGCTCCTTCAAGGGTTTTAAACAGAGAAGGAGCATGACAGATTTGGTGCTTATATCATTGGGGTTGGTGGGGGAGCCAGTTAGGAGACAACTGCAATAGTTCTGGGCTAGGGATGGAGAGAAAAGAGAGTAAGAGATCTTCAGATGCTGGAATCACACAGGGTCACAGCACCTCACAGCTCCAGGGAGACCAGGCACATTGTCTTCTGCATGCATGTGACCCCTGGAGTTGGGCAACCGGGAAGGCTTAGGACGGCTCGCAGCTTAGGAAGGCTCGCAGCATAAGGAAGGCTTGCACTGCAGTGCTGCTTTCCTGGTTCCGGGCTTGCACAGCTGAATAGCATAGCTCAGGATGGGAATGGGGAGAGTCGGACTCTAGGCCGTGCAGTTGCCCACTAGAATCACCAGGGGAGCTTTAAAACACACTGATGCCTGTGTCCCAGCCTCAGAAATTCTGCTTTAATTGGTCTGGGGTCCAGCGGGACCCTGGGCTTTTTAAAAGCACCTGGTGATTCCAATGTGCAACCAAATTTAGGAACCGCTGCTGCAGAATGTCAAGAAGGCCTTTTTTACAGATGCTGCACAATGGGTTTCTTCCCCAAGTGTCCTTGATGGTTGGCCCAAATGTCACAGTTCCGTGCCTTCTCAGTTGTTGAGACTCATCCACTTGGCTTTTGGGCCATCCCCATCCATGTTGATCTAGTCTCAGCCATGGGAAGATACTGTATGCAAGCCCCATAACTCATGCTCGGGGTTCTCTGAAGGGCCTTGCAAACCAGCCACAGTGCACAAGGAACTGGTTTTACCACCTTCCCAGGGTGTCTCAATGGGGCCTGACCCTCCAGAGTTCTGACTGAATTCTTTGTGACAGAACTAAGGAGAGAAAGAAATACATTTTGTGTCTCATCCCCATCATAGGGTGTACCATCTGGCTGCAAAGGGAGAGAACAAAAGAGAAGTTGGGGATGCTGGGATAGCTCAGCAGTTGAGTGCTTGCCTTGCAATCATGAGGTCCGGGGTTCAACTCCCTGACCCCGGCCCCTGCAACCCCATATGCTGAACTCTGCGGCACAACTGGTAACCATGGGATGGCAAACGTTCTTGCCTCCCATGCAGGAGGCCCCCAGTTCTGTTCCTGCCTCATGTGGCCCGCCTTCACCTGTGGGGGAAGAAACCATGTCACAACTAATGATGTACAACCATGGAGACTGCTCTGGGCCCTCCCCCTCTTCTCTGTCTCTCTCATTCTCTCTCACACCTTCTCTCAAACAATAAAATAAAAATCTTTTTTAAAAGAGAGAGGGAGAGAGAGAGAGAGAGAGAGAGAGAGAAGTTGGAGTGGGCTGCCCAGTGTTCCCTTGAGGCTGGCAGCAGGCCTGGGCTTCTGGTGCCCTGGTCTGTTGTCAGGCCTGGTAAGAAAGCCCTGACTTTTCGCAGGAAAAGCAAGCCCCCCTCCCATTGCCCTGTCTGGGGCTTTCGGTCCTTTCAGCCCTCAACATCTGCTGTCACAGGTGGCTCACGGTGGCGAACAAGTGCTAAAAGTGAGCAGCGCCGCTTTGCGGACAGGAGGAGGCAGGGCCAGGCCCTCCGCCCCTCCCAGCTCGGCTTCCTTCACTCTCCCTCCTGCCTCAGAGTCTGCAAGGTTGTAACTCTCCATTACAGCCAACTGAGCCTCCCACATGGCCCCAAGGCATAAAATTCAGTGCTTTATTGGTAGTTTAAATAATTAACATCCCTTAAAGAAAAATCTAAATCCAAACAGTTAAGGAAACCAGTGTCCATTGAAAGGACTTCTAAGTACCTAATCCTCATTAAACAATTTATGTAAACTACTGTTCCCTAAGGAAAATGGAAATACCCAGCCTCCTTCTCAATTCTCTAAGCACTGAAGGGAGGAGACTCTGGTAGAGCACCGGGGTGGTGGGGAAGGGTGTGTACACACACACACACACACACACACACACACACACACACCCCGGGGTGGTGGGGAAGGGTGTGTACACACACACACACACACACACACACACACACGGTGCAGAGGGGAGGGGGAGATCACAGCTCACCTGTGATGGCTTCTTTTCTTTCTTTCTTTCTTTCTTTCTTTCTTTCTTTTTTCAGTGTAACTTATTAAACTGGTTTTGGGAAAGAAAAGGTGGCAAGTGGTCGACAGTGTCAGGGGGCTGCTATATAATGAGCTAACTTGGATTTGGCAATTAGAAGCTGATGAGCGACCAGGGGATGTTCTGGTTAGAGACCTAATTACAATGTATTTATGATCTTGGGCTGTCAGATGCCCTGCAAGTGCAGAAATGGGGGTTCTTGTGCACAAACGCATCAGAGCGCATGTGGTACTTAGGGCCTGGGCGGATGGGGACACTGATTCCGAGCTGTCTTATAGTTAGCTCCATACTCTCCAAGTTAGTCTGGCAGCTCTAGAGTTGTTTGAAATCTAAACTCTGCTGAGTGGTGGACTTAATGCTCAGATGATGTTTTAATGTTCAGCCATTGTCTCTGGTGTCTAAGGTTGTTGCTGAGTCTACAAGGAAATGACCCAGTTCCGGGCTGTCTTACCTGCTTTCTTCCATAGCCAAAACCATGCAGTTATTCTGTTACTAGGGACTGCCATCCCGGAATTTCTGGGACAGTCCTAGTGTAAAACCTTACGCATGGTATATTGAGCATACATGTCTATCTCCACTCTGACAAAACCCCACTAACGGACAGTGAGACATTTTAAAAAGTACAAGTGCACAATGATAGAAACAACCAAAGAGACATCAGAGGAGAAGAGATTAAATGCATTCTGGGGAGAGAGACAGTGGATGGAGCCATCATAATTGATGTAGCAGAGGAGGACAGTTAATGGGGGGGATATGACAGAGACCAAGTGGACCTCCAAATGGCTCAGAAATTGGGGTGTCAGGTATTGTGGAATATAAGGATGAAGTGCAAGGCTAAGGGGGAAAAGGGTTGAAATTCTCTTGAACAGTTGGAACAAGTTCTCCTGTCTCATCCCACATGGCAATTCCTTCCTCCACTTTACCTCTCTCCCAACAAAGGAAGACTAAGAGCAGTTCTCTAAAGACTCAGCTGGTGAGACTCCAAATTTGGAGATTACAGGGAAGGTGAGGGCACTGAGGAGGTATGGGGCTAGAAGAATGTTTCTCCTCTTCTCTTTGTGCAATTCATTTATTGAAGAAACTGGGTTGTTGGTCTTAATAGAGTTTCCCAGAGTCTGGATTTTGCTGATTACAATCCAAGTGGTGTGTCTTAACATGTTCATTTATTCCCTGTGCTGTCTATAAATTGATTATTAACAGAGCTAAAGGCTATTCAATTTAGATGTTTGTTTTTGCTTTTGTTTTTGACATTAGAAGTCATTGATGATTGCCCAGATCCATTATTTCTTTAGGTGTTACGATGTACTAGCTGGACTGCTTCTGCAGAGAAACTTCTCTTCATCTACTATTTGGTTACCCAATGATAAAGTCATAAAAGAAAAGCAAGATAAATGTTTCATACTCTGTATTTACCAGTTTTCAAATAATGATCTGGTTTGTTAGTATCTGTCAAGCATCCTTGGCAATTAATTTCATTATTTTATTATTATTACAGACTTCTGACTTTAAACATTGTTATCTATCCATTGCAGTTAACTTTCATGACTGTTCCATCTTTTGCCAGTAGGGGGCCTCTTCAAGTTGACTTCTGGGTCCTTTGACATGATGATGCTAGTCAGCTTTGATTGCATCCTTGCTATTAGGTGTAAAGAAATGTTCCAGGCTTAGTTTTTACATCTCCTAACCCCAGACCTAGAATCAGCCATTTCTCTAAGAAGTCTAGTGTCCTTTCAGTTGGAAATGGTTAGTATTTTTCAAATACAAACAAATAGCCCCAAATCACCAAACATTGGAGGAAAGTCTCTAAAGTAGAAGAGAAAGATCAAAACAGACAAGCAAACTGAATAAAGGAAGCTTTAAAGGACAGGAACAATGCAAGAAAAAAAGAAAATATTTTTAAAAATTAAGTAGAGAAAACTAATTAGACTCTTTTGGGGTACAAAATATTTTTTAGTTTATAAAACAATGAATTAAAATTGGAAATGAAAAATATGATTGGGGAAATAAAATTTGAATTTAGAAGATAAAGAAAATCTCCCAGGAATTAGAACAACACAAGATAAGAAATGAAAAACAGGAAAGAAATAACAGAAAACTAGAGGATCAATGCACATGGGCCACCAGTGGATTGAATTAATCAGAGTTATAAAAAAAAGAGAACAGAGGAAAAGGTGAGGAAGAAATTAAGGACAAAATAACGTGAGAAAACTTGCCAAAACAGAGGATGAGTCTTCACACTGAAGGAGCTGAGTTCCCAAACAAGACCTGCACTAAGGCACATCAGTGTGAGATTCAGGATACTGCTATTAAAAAGAAGATCCTAAAAGCTTCTAGAGCGTAAAGAAAAGAGAAAGAGAAAACAGTCACTACAAAAGATGGGGAATAAGAATTACATCAGACTTCTGAATAGCAACACTGGAATCTAGAAGACAATGGAGTTGCATAAATGCCTTTAAAATGCTGAGTGAAAATTATTTTCTCTTAGAAGTCTATGTCAAAACTGTCAATCAATTATGAAGATAGAATGAATCAGACATGCAAGAATTAAAAAAAAAAATTGATCTGCCGTGTTCCTTTTCTTAGGAAGATGCTGGAGATGTGTTCCACCAAAATAAGCAAGCAAATCAAGAAGGAGGGCATCATGGGATTCAGCAGACAGGAAAGGAGAGAAGGTAAGGCCTGTGTAAACAGCCAACCAGGAGGCCTCAGGGGCAGCCTGTCCATACTGGGGCAGGAAGAAGAGGATGACAACTCATTGTTTAACTGAACCATCAGTGTACAGTTAGCAAATGATATCGAGAGGGATTTGTAACACCTTTTGGGCATTTGGGAAAAATTAATAGCCTGAATTGCAAAATAAGCAGATGAAGAAAAAGAAGATAATTATTTAGCTCAGGAAAAACAAAAAATTGGTCAAGAAAGGAAACCTCCTCAGAATAGGCATATCTCCTCAACGCTCAGATTCATGTTTTCACATTTGTAATGAGTCTGAAATCAGGCCATGTCTCTGTTGAAGGCACCTGATAGTCTCTTTCTGCCAATCTGAAATCCAGATGCATTGTCATTGCCTGTGCTTGAACTTGGTCGTCAGTCCTGGTGTTCTGATTCTACCACACCAAACAATCAGCATTTCAGTCCACAAACCATTTTAAGATTATATGAGAAGAGAATAGGATTCCTGGTTTGTCAGAAAACCTTCTGTGGATACCTTTTGGTAAGATCAAGAAAGTGCCAGCATCCAAACTTGCAGAATGGAATCAATAGCTTGGAAGAAAATTCTGGAGCCCAGAGTGGAGTACTCTTTAAGAATTCTTGTGTCACCGAAGCCCTGGGTGGTTCAAACAGTGATGCTCTAAAACAAGCAAACAAACAACAACAGCCACAATAAATGAGCACTGAAAACAAGAATAGAATAGTGATGCAGAAGAGATGAACCATAAATACAAAAACAGTTTAAGGATGCATAATTTTGTTTACATTTTTCTTTTTTGTAAGCACAAGGTTGATGTATGATAAAAATATGTCTAAATAAGAACACTTCCATAAGGTTACATTAACAATTTAAGTAATAAAGGGATTTAGCAGAATATGGTCTTTCTTAGTGGTTCATAATAAAGCTGGTGGTATCTTACATTCAGTGAATTCTGGCATACTAGTTGGTAGTAGTGAACAATTTTTACATATTCATGATAATGTAAATACTGATACTGATTTTAATTTAAAATATTAGTTTAAATTAAACTTTAAATCTACTCTATGCAAAGATTAAATAATTAATAGTGTATAATCATACCGGGAAGCTGGGGAGGGGAGAATGTGTGTGTGCTTTGGTGTATGGAAGAATGGGGATGGGGATGAGGGGAAAATCTTCACCTCCACAACCGGAAGACAGAAGATGAAGTCTGAGATTGATACATAATTCTGAGAAATTTTATTTAAAAAACACTAAGAAATAGCTAAATAAATTGAAAGCAGCTGTCCTTGGGAAACGGGGTTAGAATGTAGGAGGCATAAGTTACTGGGGTGTTTTTAGATAATTTTTTTCATACTATTTAACTTTTTCAACTCTGTGCAACTTTGATTAAAAAATAATTTTTTAAAGATTTATTTATTTTTATTGTTTTTGACACAGAGAGAGAGAGACAGAGACAGAGACAGAGAGAAGGGGGAGGGCCCAGAGCAGTCTCCATCGTTGCACATCATTAGTTTTCCACATAGTTTCATTCCACAGGTGGGTGCAGGGCTGAGCAGGGCAGGAACTGGGCCGGTGGCTCCCGCATGGGAAGCTCATCTGGGGCAGGAGCTGAACCCCGGGCCTCCCACATAGGAAGCTTGCTCCAGTGAGAACCGAACTGAGGGCACACTGCAGTTCAGCATCTGGGTCTGCACAAGCCAGGATTCAATCCTCAGACCCCAGGGCTACAAGACAAGCACTCAACTCGCTGAGCCATCCCGGCTTTCCCAGACCAAAGCTAAAGCAGAATGCCCAAACAGGGACTTGAACCCTGAGCCCTCAGATTAAAAGTCTGATATTCTACTGACTGAGCTATCCAGGCTCTCATTAATTTTTTAAAATAAAGTAAAAATAAAATGACTCAAGCTTGTTCTACACTGTTATCATTATACATATTCTTCTCAGGCCATATGTTCTCATTTTCAGTGTGAGAAATCTAGTCGCTGTGAGAGGCTGCAGGATGTAGTGGAGAGCTGAGTTGTGGTGTTGGTTCTCTGGGTTTGCATCTTGGGTTTGTTGCTTAGTACCTTTATGACCTTGGGCATATTGCTCAACTTCTTTGAGCTTCACTTAACTCACCTGTAAAATGAACACAAGGCCACATGTTTCACTGGCTGTGGTGAGGATCAAAGAGAGAAGGTATGTCAAGTGCCCGGCAGAGTGCTGGTTCCGGGTTCAGCTCAGCATAACTATAATTCTTTTTTATTGTACTCACCTGCCACCCATCCAACTTCATTCCTACCCCTTAGGAGCGAGGCTGATTCATTCAAAGTGCCCCTGTGCTTGGGGACCCCAAGGTTCCAGCGAGGCCCTTTGCCCACATGGCACCGACCCCTGGTACCTACCCCCCTGCAGCTACCCAGCTGCAGGCCTGGGCATCTTCTGTGTTTGTGGTCATTGCTCTTTTCTGCCCCCAAAGGCAGAGGTTTCTTGTTTATATTCCCCTTTTCCTTTCACACCAGGTTCAGTTTGGGAGCTGATGGGGCCCTGAGTATGACAATGAGTCCATTGTTTCTGCCCCAATGAGCCCCATAGCAATGTGGCTAGAGCCAGGGGTCATTGCTCTCCCCCAAGGTTTGGGGGCAGAGGGCTAAACCCCAGGCCTGGCATGGCAGGATGAGCCTGGCCTGCTTACAGGTCTGAT
The DNA here is from genome assembly GCA_004027555.1 of Craseonycteris thonglongyai. NCBI lineage: Eukaryota > Metazoa > Chordata > Mammalia > Chiroptera > Craseonycteridae > Craseonycteris > Craseonycteris thonglongyai. The sequence goes on from PVKE010007775.1 coordinate 17,774, forward strand.
GGACACATGGTCGATCTTGTCACTCAGCTCCCGAATCCAGGGGCTGCAGAAGTCGGCCCTCTCTCCACCCCACAAAGCAGCGGCCTCGGGGCTGCAGATGGACTGCAGTCTGGAAAGCATAGAGCAGCCCTGCCCGCCCCGCCCTGCACCTTCTCACCCTCCCACAGCCTGGTCCCTGGAGCTCTGCAGGCAATGACTTCACAGCTTGGCTAGAAATTAAAAGCAGGTGGGGTTTTTTCCCCATTTGGATGGGAGAGCTGCTTGCTTAGGGCTCCCTCTTCCAGGCAGGTAGGCAGTTCCTTTTTTTACATGTGACCCCAAAATATCTAATGAGCTACACAGCAGGGCTGTTGACATTGCGTGGACCCAAAGGGTATCACCTCTGCCTTCGGCTGGGCGGGACCATCAGAAAGTAGAGACAGAATAGATGAAGGGGAAGGGAGGATGCTGGGCGGCGACCAGCCCCCTCCTAGTGCCATGGGCACTTGGACACATGCTAGTGTCCTCTGGGTCCCTGAGTGAAAGCGGCTTCCTCAAACACATTACCTCACGATAGAGCACGGGTGAGGCTGCAAGGGAAACAAGAAGGGAAGCAGGCAGCAGAACTGGGGGAGGGGGAGCAGTTAGGAAAGTGGGGTTCCTGGGTGCTTGAGACAGTTGGATAAAGAAAACACACTCACACACACAGCCCTTGAATCAGGAACGTGGGTTCCAAGTTCTGTTCTACCGATTACCAGCAGCAAGTCACACAGAACCTGAGTTTTTTCATCTAAGACAAAAAAAATAGACTGTGCAGCGTTGTGAGAAAATCAAAATAGATATATCTCTAAGGTTTGCTAATTCTAGCTTTTTTGTTTTCTGCCTTCCACTCGTTTGAGCGACATCTGAGCCATAATGAAGGCACATGTCCTGTCTCCCACTCAGGCCTAGGCAAAGCGGGGTAGGGTAGGAGGTCCTGCTTGGCCGCTTCCAGCTCCCTGGTTGATCCCCAGAAGGAAGGATTGGGGAGGTCCTAGGACAGCTGCTATGCCAGCCTCCCCCAACCCAAGCAGGTGGGGCGGGTGCTGGGGGAGGGGCTGGCCACTCCTTAAGGTCTCTGCATAAGGGCTTCTCCCTCTGGGTTCACGTGGATGTAGTGAGAGGAACCCTTACCCTGCAAGCTGTCCCTGTCCCTGTCCCAGCTTCTGTCCACCCCACACCCCAGCAGCTGCCTGTCCTGGTAGTGAGTGGCACAGCTGGTGATATGTGTGCTCCTCCCACAGGCCACAGAGTGGGCCTCCAACGAGGACACACGCCGCTCCTGCCAAAGCAAAGGGAAGACTGAGGTACGTGGCCTTGGTGGTCGGTCTGGGGGCCTGGCTTAAGGCTGGGAGGAGGCTTCTGGTTTCGGGCATGGAGGGGTACAGTGTGGGCATGAGGCCGTTTGCATGGAGGCCCAGCCTGCATGAGCCGGGGGCTCCTGTGTGGGTGAGGACCAGCCCTGAGCATCTGAGTGGGCAGTGATGCAGTGAGACCGCCTGGGAGGGAGGTGAGGAGCCAGGCGTGGGCACAGATGCAACCCGAACTTCGGAGCAGGTTGGCACGGGACACAAGTGCAGTGCCTGGTGTGAGGGCAGGACCCCCAGCACTGTGCCTGGAGAGCTGGTCCCTCTATCGCTTCCCCTTCCTGCTTTAGGAGGAGTGTCAGAACTACGTGCGCGTCCTGATTGTCGCCGGCCGGAAAGTGTTCATGTGTGGGACCAATGCCTTCTCCCCTGTGTGTTCCAGCAGACAGGTGGGGGATGCTTGGGGTGGGGCAGTCAGAAGAGGGCCCCAAGTGGTTCTCTTACCCCGGCACACAGTCTTGGAGTGGCAATGCCCAATTTAGCAAACAACAAAAACGAGAAGGATGCCCAATAAGACTTAATTTCAGATAAATAACAAGTGATATTTAGCGTAAGTGTGTCCCATGCAAGGTGTGGGAGGGACATACTTACACTAAAAAGTTACTCGTTCATCGAAATGTACATGTGACGAGGCTTCCTGTATTTTATCAGTCGGCCTTGCCTTGGAGGGTACTGACCGGGGGGCAGGGGCCAGAGGCCCATGGAGCTCCCGGTGCCACCTCCCCCTCCGGGATGGCTGCTCCCTCAGAGGGCCTGTGGGGTGGGCAGTGAGGGAGAGGCCTATGGAGAGCAGGGGCCCAGGAGGAAAGAACAGGCAGCGCTTGGGTCTCAGGGGAAAGCATGTGTCTCCCCATCGTCCCCAGGTGGGGAACCTCAGCAGGACTGTGGAGAAGATCAATGGCGTGGCCCGCTGCCCCTACGACCCTCGCCACAACTCCACAGCTGTCATCTCCTCCCAAGGGGAGCTCTACGCGGCCACAGTCATCGACTTCTCGGGGCGGGACCCTGCCATCTACCGAAGCCTAGGCAGTGGGCCCCCGCTTCGCACTGCCCAGTATAATTCCAAGTGGCTCAATGGTAAGGAGGCACAGCCCAGGTGGGGTTCTCCTGGTTCTGACCCTCCATCCTCCTTCCTGCCCAGCCTCTGAGGGTTCACACTTGTTTTATCAGAAGGTCCAGAGTGGGGCCTGTTTGCTCAAGGACCGTAGCATGTTAGGGATGGACTTGGGATGAAATCACAGATGTTCTGAGAGCCCAGAACAGATGGAGGGCAGGCTGTGAGGGGAGAGAAAGAGTTAGGAATGGATTTGGATGGAGGGTTATGAGTAGGCTGACCAGCCTTGTTTGAAATGGGACAGAAAACCACGGTATGTCCCATTTCAAGGTACGTGTGGTCAGCCTACTGACGCCTTGAATGTAGCGCAGTGAGACTAGGCTGACCACACCTACCATTTGAAACAAGACAGTACCGTTGTTTTCTGTTCCGTTTAAAATGGGATGTCTATGGGAAGCCAGGATGGCTCAGTGGGTTGAGCGCTCACTTTGCAGTGCCGGGGACCGAGGATCGAATCCCGGCCCCGGCCTGTGCGGACCCATATGCTGAACTGGGAGCTCCCCTAGTTCAATTCTCTCTCTGTCTCTTTATCTCTCTCTCTCCCTTTCTCTCTGTCAAAAACAATAAAATAAATAAATAAATAAACTTTAAAATGGGATGTCTGGTCAGCCTAATTATGGGAAAGCAGAGATGGGAGGAGGGTGGGATGAGTTTCCTGCCCCTTGGAATTGAAGGCCTGCTTTTCCACTGACTAGCTGTGTGGCCTTGAGCAAGTGCTGACTTTTCTGTGCCACACTGTTCTCTGTAACATGGGGCTAATCATAGTACTTACCTCATAGGTTGTTAAGAAGATCAAATGCTGACCCATGTAAAGTATTCATAATAGTGCCTGGTACGCAGTGAGGGCTCAGTAATGAACGTTAACCTCGTATTAAAGGTGTGAACGGGTCAAGTTGGAGCCCCCAGGTCACCACGCTGGCAGAGGGGTTCAGGGTGCCCAGCTAGGAAAGCGGAAGTCGTCAAATACTCCTGTTTCAGCCCCTTCCTTCCTGCTGGCCTGACCAACCCCTTGTCCCTTGTCTGCCTCCCAGAGCCAAACTTCGTGGCATCCTACGATATTGGGCTGTTCGCCTACTTCTTCCTGCGGGAGAACGCGGTAGAGCATGACTGTGGACGCACCGTGTATTCTCGGGTGGCCCGTGTGTGCAAGAACGACGTGGGGGGCCGCTTCCTGCTGGAGGACACGTGGACCACGTTCATGAAGGCCCGGCTCAACTGCTCCCGTCCGGGCGAGGTCCCCTTCTACTACAACGAGCTGCAGAGTGCCTTCCACCTGCCCGAGCAGGACCTCATCTACGGGGTCTTCACCACCAACGTGTGAGTCTCCGCCCCCTGCCACCCCTGCCCTGTGGAGCGGCAGGACGCTGTCTGATTTGGCCTTGCAGCCTGCTGGGCTCAGGCAAGCCCCGCTCGGAGCCGTTGCTTCTCTTTCTGGTCAGTGGGCGTTGGCGAGTCTTTGGCACTTGGCCATCTGAGGGTCTGTGACTTGCTGTCTGCAGAGATGGGCATTTATTCTGGGTTGCTGGAAGGGCAGCCGTAGGCCAGATGGGAAGAAATACAAGGAGTTAGATTGCCATTCCAGGAAGAAGAACTTGCTGGTGATGAAAGTGGAAACAGCCTGTCTCAGATGAGGCATCCCTGCGAAGGTCCGGCCGGCAGCCTATCAGGGAGGTTCAGAGGGGGTTCCTCACAGGCCCTTCCAACCTCAGGCCTCATGATCCTGCTAAGCCTCACCAGCAGTCTTCTGACAATCCTGGCGGCCCTGGGCAGTGCAGGCTGGGAATGAGAGCCCTTTTGTTTCCTGGGTGGAAGGAAGGGTAGCCTCACAGAGGCCATGAGCCCTCCTCCCGCTCCCTCCTCCTCTGTCAGGGCTGGCCCAGTCGGGATTTCCACCTAGAGAATGCTGAATGGGCGGCAGAGACCAAGGAGAGCGTTTGTTGTGCAGGATGCTGTGCAGGGTTCTTTGTAAGAACGTCAGCAGCACACGAGCCCTAGAGATTGCCTACTGTGGGCCCCAGGCAGCAGGCGTTGGGTGAGGGCCAGCCTAGTGATAGGAAGAACCGTCTGAGAGGCTGGACAGGGATGAGGGTAAATCTGGGAAGCCGGAGCAGAGAGGCCATCCAAGCCTGGGGACAAACATGCAGCACAGCCCATACAAGCCAGGAGCTGACAGCTTAGTGACCTTAGTGGCCAGCCTGGCCATCAGCCCTAGAAAGTGAACAAGGCAGGAGCCACTGGAGAGGCATAAGGGGAAATGATGACATTGGTGAGGGTTGTAGGTGGTTTATGTATTGTGTGCCTTCTCCATGCCAGATGCTTGTTGGGTGGGCTGGGGAGTGGGGTTCGTACCAGGCAGCAAGAGGGACCTGGCCCTGCCCTTGAGCTTACTTTCTAGAGAAGGGGGTTATCACACACATAATTTTAATTGTGATTCATGCTACAAAGGAAAAGGAAAATGTGCAGTATGGAGAGGTGGTGATCAGAGAAGCCTTCCTGTAGGAAGTGACATCCACAGGATGAATATGAATTAACTTGGGGAGAGGACAGGTCCAGCCCAAGAGAGCAACACGTACCAAGCCTTTGGTCAGAAGAAATGTTTGATGCACTGAGTGAGACCAGCCTGGCAGGAGCCAGGAGGGTGAAGAGGAGAAAGACAGGAGAGGAGGCTGGAGAGCGGGCACAGGGAGGATTATGTCCTAAAGACCTTGTAGACTGCTTTACGTGTTTCGATCTCTATCCCGAGAGCAAGAAGTTACTGAAGCAGGCCAGAGACTAGCTCAGATGTGCATTTGGAAACGCTCACTCTGGCTGCTGTGTGGAGACCAGTCAGGCTACAGGGAGACCACCAGGGGGACAGTGCAACATCCGGGGAAGATGATGGGGGCTGAGGCCAGGCAGGGGCAGAGAGAAATGGACACATCGGAGAGAGGGACTAAATGCAGAGAACAGAACTGGACACATTTGGTGTAGTGGTATCGTCTCTGAACTGTTCACATCAGCTCAGGCGGACCAGACGTACTTTTTAAATAGGACAGAAAACAACAGTACTGTCCATTTCAAATAGTATGTGTGGTCAGCCTCGTCTCACTGGGCTACATTCAGGGTATCATTAAGCTGACCAGACGTACCATCTGAAACGGGACAGTACCATTGTTTTCTGTTCCATTTAAAACAGTACGTCTGTCTGGTCAGCCTACATCAGACTCCTAGAAATGTCAGATTCTGTAATCAAAATGGGCCTTCGTGGTCACCTGGCTCGGTGTTGTGGGCTATAGCATATACCAGTGGTTTGGCAGCTGGCGCATTTAAAAAAAATATTAAAATTAATCAAAGAGAATAGACTGGAATAAAAATGTCAGAGTATAAAGTATTTGATGGTAAGGGTGAGTATTGTTTCATGAAAACTTGTTGCAGGTGTGTGTGTATGCATACATGTGTTATTTCTTACAGTGCTATGGATAAAATGTTTGAAAACACTGACTTTATTTGACCCCCCACTGGAGAAGGGAAAGGAACGAGGAGGTGGCACGGAGGAACCCACCAACGCTTCTCATCAGCGACTCTTTCTTTCCCAGAGGGTTTCCAGAGCCTGAGGACCACGTCTCCTCTGGGACGCCCCTATCAGAGGGAAGGCACCAGGCTCATCAGAAGTGCTTCATCAGCCTTGGCACTGTGCCAGGCCAGGCCTTGACAGCTGGCTGTGGGGTTTCAGGAGGGTGCGGAGACTGTGGGGGCGGGGGCCCCATCTGCCATCTCTTGTCTTTCAGAAACAGCATTGCCGCCTCTGCTGTCTGCGCCTTCAACCTCAGTGCCATCTCCCAGGCTTTCAGCGGTCCGTTCCGCCACCAGGAGAACCCCAGGGCTGCCTGGCTCCCCATCGCCAACCCCATCCCCAATTTCCAGGTACAGTTTTTCGTCCCTTCTCCTCTCTACACACGCCGCCTTTCCCCAGACTACCAGCCACAGGCTGAGCCCCAGCTGCTTAGCGCAAACACCACACTTGTCTCGGCTGGTCTGTGCGCATCGGAGGGGTCTGCAATGGTCCCCTCAGACCAGTAGATGGTCCAACATCTACTGTGGAAAGAAGGGCAGAGTGAGTGGGACACAGAGCAAGAAAGTATGCTCTGAGCCGTCTCTAAATGTGACCCCACTGCCCGGTCGGATCTCAGCTGTACTCAATGTAGAGAACCAGGAGAGTACACATGAGCTGTCGGGCCAGAATCTGAGGATTTTAGCTGGAGTTTGCTTGCAGTCTACCCGGCATGGGCACTAATGCCTGGAGGGTGTCTGAGTGCCGGGAGTGGTCAGGGCACTGGGTAGTTTGAGCATCCCCAGTGCTGTGACAGAGAAAGGGAAAGAGCCATGTGGCAAAGGACTGATGGCAGTTCTTCGTAGCCATCCAACTTCCAGCTCAGGGCCAGTATCCAGCAGGCTACGACCTCAGGCTTTGTAGTCTAACAATCCTGACCCAAATCTAAACCTCTATCTGTGTGACCCTGGGCAAGTCACCCAACCTCCTTGAGTCGCTTGTTCTTTATTTGGCATGTAGGAATCATTCCATTAACCTTTGGGTATGTGTGAGGGTTGAGGTGCAGCTGATATGGTACCTGGTATACAGTAGGTACCCCATATGGTAGTTGCTTTCCAGTTTGGGTTTGGAAGGCATGAGGACTTGAGCTGGTAGGGACATAGGAGAGGGAAGGCAGGGAGGGCTTGGCCCAACATGAGGCAGGGGCGCCTACAGCAACAGCGTAAGATCACAGGACACTTGTTACCCACACTCAGACAATCCAGTTTTTAGACAAACTAGTCCCCTTTGCATCTCCCCCTCCTCTTCCCCAGCCTGGGCTGGTGCCACCTCCCCCATCCTTCCAGCCTCAATTTCCTTGGTTCCCAAAGAAGAGGCATCTGTTCCTGCAATGGGGTGCAGCGGGGCTGTAGAGGGTGGGAGCACTGGAGAATCAGGGTCTGCCTTAGCCACCTGGGTTCCAGTGAGGATGGTGGGAGACAGAGCGTCACACAGTCTGGGTGGCTGGGCACGCGTGACCCATCTTCCCGTGGCAGTGCGGCACCCTGTCTGAGGTGGGCCCCAATGAGAACCTGACGGAGCGCAGCCTGCAGGATGCGCAGCGCCTGTTCCTGATGAGCGAGGCCGTGCAACCGGTGACACCTGAGCCCTGTGTCACCCAGGACAGCGTGCGCTTCTCACATCTCGTGGTGGACCTCGTGCAGGCCAAAGACACACTCTACCACGTGCTCTACATTGGCACAGGTGAGCGCCTTCTCCCCGGTCTGGGCTGGCTGTGGGAGGAGGTTGAGGGGCAGGGACTGGGTGGCGAGGTTCCAGGCCGTTCATGGCCACCCCTACTTGGTCCCTCCAGAATCGGGCACCATCTTGAAGGCCCTGTCCACCGCGAGCCGCAGCCTCCACGGCTGCTACCTGGAGGAGCTGCACGTGCTGCCCCCGGGGCGCCGCGAGCCCCTGCGCAGCCTGCGGATCCTGCACAGCGCCCGCGCGCTCTTCGTGGGCTTGAGCGACAGCGTGCTGCGCGTCCCGCTGGAGAGGTGCGCCGCCTACCGCAGCCAGGGGTAAGCGCGTCCCCGGCCGGCCTCCCCAGGCTGGCCCTGCCAATCACACGGGGGAGGTGGGGCTTAGGAGGGGTCACTTTGGAGTCAGGCAGACCTCGGGTGGCTTCCTGGTAGTCTCCAGCTGTGTGCCTTTGGACAAGTCACTTAACCTCCTGGAAACTTTTTTCCTTCTCAAAAAAATCTCTGCAAAGTGTTTGTGAGGATGAATTGGGGTAATCTGCATCAACCAGTTATCGCTGCCTGGGGGATGTGTGTGTTTAGCGAATGATGGTGGCGGTTATCCCTGCTGTCAGCCCCACCGTTCGGGCCTGTTGGCCATTCTAGGCCACTTAATTTCTTCTGTCCCTTCCATTCAGAGAGTGGCTGTTTTTTGTTTGTTTAAGATTTATTTTATTGTTTTGAGAGGTGAGATCTTGAGAGACAGAGAAGGGGAGGACCCAGAGCAGTCTCCATAGTTGTACATCATTAGTTGTGACATAGTTTTATTCCACACCGGTGGATGTGGGGCCGCACGGGGTGGGAACAGAACTGGTGGCCTCCCGCATGGGGCGGGAGAACCTTTGCCACCATCCTGGCATTTACCAGTTGCATTGCAGTTCAGCATATGGTTTTGGACAGGCTGGGGCTGGGATTCAATCCCTAGACCTTGCAGTTGCAAGGCAAGTGCTCAACCTGCTGAGGTCTCCCAGCATCCCCAGAGAGTGGTCTTTGTGTTTGAAACCACAGCACTTTGTTACCTCAGACATGGGTGCAGATGGGAGAGGGTACTTTGACTCAGTACCCCACCCCCACCCCCATGTAGTTTCTGCTCTTCCTTAGAAGACACAGAGGCCTGGCTGGGGTGGGGCTGGGTGAGGAACCATGTGGAGATATTGCATTCCCTTCCTAACTGCTTCTGAGATCAGTCCCCTATACCTTACCTTCAAGTGGGTTCACAAATTTGGCAACAGTGACAGTGGCATTTAAGGGTGAAACAAAAGCTTACTTCCAAGCTAAATGGAAATGACTCTCAGACTCTGGCCATGTGAGCCTCCTACGAGCTGCACCTCCTCATTTCTGAGCTCATCAGAAGCTGCCTGTAGCTGGCATAGCTACAGCCATACGGACTCCTGTGGCCTTTGCACACAGAGACCTCCTGGCTGCGCCCATCTATCCACGGGATGTGGGAGACAAATGGTATCCCTGCTGCCAAGCATTCTTCTCCAGCCCCAGGGGGGTGTGCTGGGAGCTGGGAGCTGGGCAGAGGCCTGGAGGACAGGGGAAGAGGCTGGGTGGGCCCGATGTGGCCGCTGGGAGGGTGGGGAAGACAGTGGGCAGATACACTCAAGCTCCTGTGAGCCCCAACATCTGGCTCTGTCAGCAAAGAGCCAAACCTGTCCTCGGCCCTACCATGCTCAGAGCACTTTGCAGCTGTCGGTGTGAGAGGAGGGAAGAAAGATGAAGAAGGCCTAGAACACTTTCATTTTCCTCAGAGCTCTGGGTGTGTGATCAGGGAGAGACCTATATAGCTGATGTGTGGGGAGAGATGGGAGAAGGGGTTGTAGTGGGAGTGACTCGAGGGCTGGCATTAGACACACCTGGGGTTCCATCTCAGCTCCATCATCTATGAGGATCTTGCGCAAGTTACTTAACCTTTTGAGCTTCAGCTTTCCCATTGGGAAACGAGAGGACACTTGAGATGGAGGAAATGAGATTTAATTTTGGCCAAGTCATTGTAGAAATTGGGAATGATATTCATGAAGTGTCTAGTCCAGTGAGTCATAAGTGGTAGCTCCTGTTCTTATTCCTTTGTTTTTTTTTTTATCTCCATAACTGTATTGAGGGGCCCTTCAGCCTTGAATGCAGAGAGCACAGCTTGACAATGAACCACAGCTTACCCGCTGATGGCCTTTCCCCCCATATCTTGTGTTCTCTAACTCTTGTGTTGTTATTAAACTTATCACATGTGCCTTGTTCTCTAAGAGGCTGTAAATCCTTAAAGGAAAACCCAGTGCCCCAGTATGTTTTATATTCTACCAGGGGGCCACACCCAGACCAAGGCACAAGGTGGCTCTCCACACACGATTAATCCTTCTTCAGCTAATTGACGATTTGGCCTGAGAGGAGGTTGGTTTGAGAGTGGAGTGAGGAATGGGACTGGAACGGGGTCTGAGGCCAGCTGGGGAAGGCCAACGGAGGGTTTTGCTTTGAATCCTGCGACTGGGCACTGAAGTGGTCTTTGGGCAGCAGGGTGCGGTGATAGGCAGCATGAACAGGTGTGGAACAAAGATCAGTCAGACAGGTGGGCAGCACAGTTGCGAGGCAGATGGCCGACTGGCATGAACTAGTATGGCTCTAGTCAGGTATGAAGTATGGGGTCTGCCATGGAGCAAGAGGAAGCCAGATGCCAGGACACGTCCCCACCCACGTGGTGCTGTGGAGAGGACACAGGGAGGCTGCCTAGCAGGGCCAGGTTGGACAGAACTTGTACTGTATCAGAATGTGTGCTCTTGTGGGATGGCTTGTCCCAGCGTTTGATTGTGTCCCGGGAGAGGCATTTCATGCTTTGTTCCTCACTTCTTCCAAAGCTGGCTCTCTCTGGGGGGTGAGAGTGGGTAAGCAGAACCCCTTCAGGTCCTCTCTTCTGCCCTCCTTGCACTTGCAAATCTCAGCCCCCGGGGCACAACCCTGACCCCGGCCTGGCCAGAGCGAGACCAGGGCTCACAGGAGGAGGAGCAAAGGGAATGGATGCTAACTGGCTCCACAAAACTGGGGTTTTATGCAGGAACCGCCCCCTCCCTCCTCCCAGCATGCCTTTCCAGCCCACTCAGGAGGAAAACTCAAGAGTATCCCCCCCAACCTCCCGGCCTTCATCTGTCCCCTATGGGCCTGGGCCCGCCTCTGCTGACCTACTTAATGGCCACTTGCTCCCAAGCTCCTGGGACAACCATTTCTACCCTGGACAGCTCCCATTTAGAGACTTGTTACATGATGCTGAAAACTGCCTGCTTGTAACTTCCACCATCCATCTCTGTCCTTCCTCCAAGCCCAGAGAATGAACCTGTTCCCTTCTATAATGGCTGCTTGAGACATTGCAATAAAAAAGACATGGTGATATATTATTGATCTGATGGCTGCTTTTATGGAAGAAACTAAAAACTGCCGCCCAATCCTACTGTCAGAGACACACTGTAATTCTTCCCTGCTTTGAGCTTAAATTTTCTTAAGAACGCTCCCTGCTCTGAGGGCTTTGGTGTGAGTGGCCTTTGGCAAAGCAGCAGATGTGGATAAGAGCGCTCAGGCACTGGCCCTGGGGAAGTCTTGCAGGCCCCCTGGCAGGGGCACAGCAGGCGTGTCCTTGAAATAGGAGAGGCTGAGAGGGCCAGGCAGGCTGACTGGGGGTGGGGCAGTGGGCTCAGCATCTACTCTGTAGTTGCTCCTTCCTCGTTCCTTATTCTGTTATGGGTCTCAAAGGCAAAGTACTCCAACCCATGACAGAATAAGAATAATCTTTGCTTGGGAATACTGACAAATGTGGCCCTGAGATGGCAGTTCTCCAACATGCTGTTCATTAGAATTACCTGGGGAGTTCTGAAAAGATCCCAGTGCCTGGGCCTACTCCAGCCCAAAGGCCCAGCTTAAAGCAGGTTCTTTGTTTTGTTTGCTTAAGCTTTTTTAAAGACCCCCAGGAGATTCTAATTTGCAGTCAAGGCTGGGAACAAGTGTTCTAGAACTGGCTAGGCCCTACATGAAAGCAGTAGCGTGAGACAAATTGCATTACTCTTTTTGTTTGCTATCTCCGGTAAATGGATCCAGATTTTCTGCTCATATTCATTTCCTCTACTGACAGACATTTGTTTTTGTTTGTTTGTTTGTTTGTTTTTTAAGATTTATTTTTATTGTTGACAGAGAGAAGGGTGAGGGCCCAGAGCAGTTTCTACAGCTGTACATCATCAGTTTTGGACATAGTTTCATTCCATACAGATGGATGTGGGGCCATGCAGGGTGGGAACCAAACTGGGGGCCTCCCGCATGGGAAACTCGCCCCAGTTCAGCATATGGGTCTGCACGGAACAGGGCTGGGATCCAGACTCGATCCCCAGACCCCACAGCTACAAAGTGAACACTCAATCTGCTGAGCCATCCCAGCATCCCCCAGACATTTGTTTTTGATGGATAGAATCTTATTTATTATTATTATTATTAACCCCTAGTCATGACTAGCTCATTTTAAAAGTTATGTTGCTTATAAAGTACAATATCAGCTGCTTCTAGAGTTTAGTACCCCTTTCTGAGAGCTGAGGGAATGGCATTCAGGGGTAGGCTTTATTGAGTTCTGATTTCTTGCATTTGCTAGCAGCCAATTCGGTCCAAATGTCAGAGGGGAGCAAAATCTCAAAACCACAGGTGGCTGGGACTACATGAGCACTTGTATTATGTTCAGTCCTATGATGTCTAGTTTGGTGCATTCTGCTGGCAAAACACTCCCAAATCAAACCATTGGGCCCAGAAGAAAACAAGAGCATACTTATACTGTATAATTTATACAAATTGTCCTAGAGTGAATAAAGTAGAAGCCAATTCTTGAGCAACAGAGGAGTGTTCTGAATTCCAGGTGGACCTGAGTGTGCGTCCACGGAAGCCCCAAGCATTGCCTCCTATATGCTATACAAGACCATGGGTTGCTGAAACAAGGGACAGCATTGTCTTCTCTGACCTTTGCTGGTGACAGAGGGAAGCCTCGCCCTCCTCTTCCTAAGGTCTTTCATAAAACCTCCTTTCTCTCTGGATCCTGGTGTGGAGACACGGTTATTGAACTTGCCTGACAGGTGACCTCCCTGAAGCTTCAAGAGAAAAGAGGCTCTATCTTGGAGATACCTAAAGGGGCAACCCTTTGACTCTTGTGTATCGCTTTAGTCCTCAGCATCCTTGGCACCTTTGGCCAATGGAAAACCCCTCTGTAGACTCACATCATGGCATGTGCTCTCCACCCCCTTTATGACCCAGCACCACCTTTATCCAACACCTCTTCTGCTTTCTAACCTCTAATTTGTGCCCTGGCTCTCAGTGCTGTCTCTACCCTCTCCAGCAGGCTCACTGCTATGGAGCAGCCAGCCTGGGTGGGTGGGTGGGGAGTGGGCAGTTGGGGGAAGGAGGCAGAAGGGATCTAGGGCATGTGTCCCCTGGGTTGTCAGTGAGCTCTCTGGGTGTTGCTTCTGGCGCCAGCATTTGATATTCTATTTACTTAGCAATGGACAGCAAGTCTTAATTCCATGATGCCCATACTCTTTTTCTCCTCCTTGAAGTCATCCTAGTAGATATTCAGTGAGGTTTATTTTTTGTTTGTTATGGTTGTTTGTTTTTTGTTAAAAACGAAAGGCTACAATGAATAAGTCAGGGGAAAGGGGAGAGAGGAGTCCTAGAATATGAGACGTCTGGGCGTGCATCAGTGTGGAAATGTTAGCTTTTCTGGGTCATTGCAGATAGACCAGCCCCGAGGGCCTGGGAAGGGGAGTGGAAATGTTAGCTTTTCTGGGTCATTGCAGATAGACCAGCCCCGAGGGCCTGGGAAGGGGAGTCTGGCATCCTAAGCTCATTCTCATGGTGCTAACGTGCTGAACCCTGTTTCCTGCCCCAGTGCAGCACAAGCAAGCAGGTACCGCCGGTGACCCTGGGCTAAGTCCAGGGGTCCCCTGATCCCACGCCTGTGTTTGGAGGCCTGGGCCCATGTTCCCTGAGTGTGTTCAGTGAGACACAGCCACCAGCTGGCAGACCCTCAGAGCATGAGGGGGAGTGTGTGGTCGGGAAATCTAGATTTAGCCCCAGTGCTGCCAAGTACAATTTGTGGGACTTGGGGAAACTCCCCTTCCCTTTTCTGTGACTTTCTTTCATTGTAGACAATGAAAAGGTCAGATTGTGGGTTCCAGGGATGCACAACCTGGCTCCCATTAGACTCACCCAGAAGCTTTTGAAAACCTCACCAGACCCAGAGATTCTTACCTGGAGTGGGCCTGGGTATCTGTCATTCTTAAAAGCTCCTGTAGTGATCCTAGTGTGTAGCCTGGTTGAGAACTGCTGGGCAAAGTCATCTCCAAGATCCTTTCCGTCAGAATGTTTTCCGACTATCAGGGAGGTACCTGCTCCTTGGATTTCCGTTCACCACCTCTCTCAGGTCCCAGATGAGGAGCTGGGAAACCAGACGGGGGGAGGCAGGGTTACATGTGTGTGCTCTGAAGGGCAAGGGCTTGAGTCCTTAGTGAGCTCTCTGGGTGGATAATAGCAGTGCCTTCCTCACTGGGTTGGTGTATTTAAGTCATGCTTGTAAAGCCTTAAAATGAAGTCTGGCACACAGTAAGTAGTTGAGGAACTTATTTTTGTGGAGGGCAATTGGGTGGGAAGAGGTGCCAGGGGGGACTGGCCCGTGGGTTCTTGGGATGCCGGGGAGGCTGGGCGGCTGGAGGGTTTGAGTCTCGGGACCTCTGTCTGGCAGGGCATGCCTCGGGGCACGGGACCCATACTGCGGCTGGGACAGCAAGCAGCAGCGCTGCAGCACGCTTGAGGACAGCTCCAACATGAGCCTCTGGACTCAGAACATCACAGCGTGTCCTGTGAGAACCCCTTTGTGCCCCCCCCTCAGGGCCTCACCCCCCAATTCAGGCTGAGACTCCCCATCAGTATCCCTCCGCCCCCTGGACCTTGTGCCTTCCCTTCCCCTGTCTGCAGGTGCGGAATGTGACTCGGGATGGAGGCTTCGGGCTATGGTCACCATGGCAACCCTGTGAGCACTTAGATGGGGACAACTCAGGCTCTTGCTTGTGTCGGGCCCGAGCCTGCGACGCCCCCCCACCCCGCTGTGGGGGCCGTGGCTGCCTGGGGCCTGCCATCCAGATCGCCAACTGCTCCAGGTGTGTGAGGACACAGGGCTTGCACGGCAGGTGCCCTGGACTGGAGTGGGCCATCCCCAGCCAGGGGCTTGTACTAAGGGACAGAAAGCACTTCAGGGCTAGTAGGGGACTGCATAGGCAGTCACAGCCTGAGGCAGGAAACATGAGCCCTGGAGAGGTTTCTGCTCTAGAGAGAGAGAAGTTCTGTCTTGTGGGGTTCTTGATAGAAAGATGAAGGATAGACAGGCATGGCCTTAGCAGCCTCAATAAGCCTTGTTATCCCAAACATGAAGGACTGCATGGGATGGTGGTAAAGCAGGCAACCCTGGTGCCAATCCTGGATGGCCACTGTTTGAAGGAATGACCTTGGCCAAGCCACCTAGCCACTCTGAGCTTCTGAGTGCTACAGTCTCCACCCCAAATACTGTTGAGAGGGTTACATGAGATAATATATATATAAAGGGCTTGAACACTGCCTAGTACCTGGGACTCCATAAAGTGGTTATAACAACTAACCCACAACTCTGCACATCCTTAAAATAACTTAATTCTATATACATTTATTAATTTAACTGTCACCACAACCTCCTGGGGGTAGGAATGTAATCATTATCCTTACTTTAAAGAAGATTTCAGTAACTTACCCAGGTTTAGACAGCCAGTATCGAAGTAGACAGGAGTGAGTGGTGGGTAAGGTTGAAGCATGCGCAGTGGTAGAAGAGGGGGTGTGGGGGGAGCGTGGGTTTGAGTGCAAGGTCCAACCAAGAAGGGAGGTTGCCAATTGGAAAGTCAACTGGGGTCTTCTCTAGAGAATGTGTCCTTTTGCCCCTGTGAGTCGACGCCATGTCCCATGTCTGTACTTTTAGCCCCGGACACGGCCTGACATAGGCAGGAAGGCTCTCAATATGTTTGCGGAATGACTGAACAAATGAATGAATGAATGAATGAATGAATGTTTGAGATGGCTCGGTTAGGAGCTGATATTTTTTGTGTCACTGCCCAGCACTTCCTGACCAGAACAAACTCCATCTGCCCAGATGTAGACTAGATCTGAGAAGCTAGGGCTCAGGGGTCATCTGTCTGTCCCCTCCGACCCCGCCAGGAATGGGGCGTGGACCACGTGGTCATCGTGGGCTCTTTGCAGCACGACCTGTGGGATCGGATTCCAGGTCCGCCAACGAAGTTGCAGCAACCCCGCCCCCCGCCACGGGGGCCGCATCTGCGTGGGCAAGAGTCGGGAGGAGAGGTGGGTGAGGCTGGGGGGGTTCTGAGACAGGAGAAGCTAGCCCTGGGGTCCCAAACTCCCCCCCCCCTTAAAAAGTAGCCGGGATTTTCTGGGTCATCTAGCGGGCTTCCCAGTTTGCACTCCCAGTGACCCTGTTAGGGAAGGGGGTGTCGGCTCCCTAGAATGATGATCCGCTTCCCTTCATACCCCTCAGGTTCTGTAAT
>PVKE010007775.1:34273-49700 GCA_004027555.1 Craseonycteris thonglongyai
GCCGGGGCGGGAAGCGGGCCGGGGCGGGAAGCGGGCCGGGCGGGCCGGGGCGGGACGCGGGCCGGGCGGGCCGGGGCGGGCCGGGGCGGGAGGGCCGGGGCGGGAAGCGGGCCGGGCGCTCAGGAGGCTGGGAGGCTGCGAAACAGCCCGGCTCCTGTCCCGAAGGAGTTCAAGACGTGCAACCCCGAGGGCTGCCCCGAAGTGCGGCGCAACACGCCCTGGACGCCGTGGCTGCCCGTGAACGTGACTCGGGGCGGAGCGCGGCAGGAGCAGCGTTTCCGCTTCACGTGCCGCGCGCCCCTGCCGGACCCCCACGGCCTGCAGTTCGGCAGGAGGAGGACAGAAACCCGGACCTGCCCCGCAGATGGCTCGGGGACCTGCGACACCGATGGTACAGTTCCGTCCCTCCCATTCCACTTGCCCCCTTCCTCCCAGGCCCAGAGCGATGGAGCAGGCGCGGGGGTGGCCGGGGGTGGCCGGGAGCGGGAGCTCGGGTGGGTGGGACGTGGGGTTTGGAAGAAGCCCTGTGGCTGAGGCCAATCTCCCCTCCCCCAGCCCTGGTGGAGGACCTCCTGCGCAGCGGGAGCACCTCCCCGCACACAGTGAGCGGGGGCTGGGCCGCCTGGAGCCCATGGTCGTCCTGCTCCCGGGACTGTGAGTTGGGCTTCCGCATCCGCAAGAGGACGTGCACGAACCCCGAGCCCCGCAACGGGGGGCTGCCCTGCGTAGGCGACGCCGCCGAGTACCAGGACTGCAACCCCCAGGCCTGTCCAGGTAACCCTGTGCCAGGGATCTCGGCCCAGGAAGCCTCCTCCGGGGAGACTCCCGAGCCTAACCCGGCCA
Organism: Craseonycteris thonglongyai; assembly: GCA_004027555.1. Classification (NCBI taxonomy): domain Eukaryota; kingdom Metazoa; phylum Chordata; class Mammalia; order Chiroptera; family Craseonycteridae; genus Craseonycteris; species Craseonycteris thonglongyai. The sequence continues at coordinate 35,117 of PVKE010007775.1, forward strand.
CACTCAGACTCACGTGACCTCTTTTCCCTGCCAACTCCCTACAAGGGGCCCCAGAACAATTGCTTGCCCTGAACATGGGCACAGTCCCTGTTACTTTGCTCTGGTGGGTTAGCCAGATAGGGAGCTTGTTTTAAGCAGGGTTTTGAGGACTCTTCTGCAGCCGCAATTTCCCTTCCATCCCTGAGGCTGTGGGGGTGGGCTGGGCAGGGTGTTGTGGTCAGTGTGACCCAGGACAGAGTGGCCTTGCCCAGATGCAATAGAAGACTGTCGCCAGCCCTGCCTGCCCCTGCAGCGCCCCCTCACACACCACATCCGCTTGCAGTGCGGGGTGCCTGGTCCTGCTGGACCTCCTGGTCCCCATGCTCAGCCTCCTGCGGTGGTGGCCATTACCAACGCACGCGTTCCTGCACCAGCCCCGCGCCCTCCCCAGGCGAGGACATCTGTCTGGGGCTGCACACGGAGGAGGCACTGTGTGCCACGCAGGCCTGCCCAGGTACTAAGTACATCAGGCTGGGGTTGGGGAGCATCATGAAGCCCTCCAATCTCCACCAGAGGGTCCCGGGGCGGTTAACCTCGTCCCAACCCACAACCCACAGAAGGCTGGTCACTGTGGTCTGAATGGAGTGCCTGCACCGAAGATGGAGTCCAGACCCGCAGCCGGCACTGTGAGGAGCTGGTCCCAGAGCCCAGCACCTGTCCTGGGAACAGCAGCCAGAGCCGCCCCTGCCCCTACAGCGAGATTCCGGGTAGGTCCTCAAGCAGCTCCTGCACACCAGCCTTTCCCTCTGAGCCCGCATCCTTCCCTTTCGGAGGCATGTATCCTGGGGGGTGCAGGCTGAAACACCAGGGTGGGAGGCACACACAAGCAGGGCTTATGCCAAGCCTCGGCCAGTGAGTGGGCCACCCCTTCTTAAGGTGGGGGCTGGGTGGAGAGAGGCCCATCTCATAGCACAGTGCTGACCCAGGGGTCCTCCCAGAGACACACTGAGCCCCATGGGAACCCCTCTCCTCTTTTTCCCTGAGCCAACAGCCTCTGCTTGTCTTGCTGCAGTGATCCTACCTGCCTCCAGTTTGGAAGAGGCTGCCAGCTGTGGAGGTAAAAGGAACCTGCCCCGCTCATGACACTGACCTTCTGCTCCTCCTCAAGGAGGACACCTACCCTGATCCAAAAGCTGGAGTCTCTCCACCGCCTGCCCCAGACAGACAAACCTTGTTGAGGTCCTCCGCTGCCTTAGACCACATGGAGGGGGGTCTGGGCAGTTCCATCTATGCCCCCCTCCTAGGAGGCAGTCACCAAGTCTGTCTATTTAAGAGTCACTCAACTCCACGTCTTCCGCTTGCCTCCTCTGACCCAGCCCACAGGTGGCCCTGTGGGAGAGGCTTCTCTGGTGAGGGGCTGCCCAGCCGCCCTGCTTCCATTGTCGCTGGTCTCAAAGCACCTGGGGAGGCAGTCAGGAGGCTGTCCTCTGCTCAGTGGCCCCTTCCTTACCACGGACCTCTCCCCCTCCCAGGGTTCAGTCTCATCCACCTGGTAGCCACGGGCGTGTCCTGCTTCTTGGGCTCTGGGCTGCTGACCTTGGCAGTGTACCTGTCCTGTCAGCACTGCCAGCGCCAGTCCCAGGAGTCCACGCTCGTCCATCCTGCAACCCCCAACCACCTGCACTACAAGGGTGGGGGCACCCCCAAGAATGAGAAGTACACACCCATGGAGTTCAAGGTGGGAGCGTGATGGGTTCATGGGTGGGGTGATGGGGGCAGTGGTTCTGGCCCGAAGCAGAGCATGCCGGGCTGGGCACATACTGTGAGGGAGCAGTGGTGTTGAGAACAGAACACTGGTCAGCAGTTAGAATGTTCTTTAACTGACCAGCTCCTGATCTGGTTGCCCTGCCCTGTCCCATCGCCTCATCTCTCCCTTCATCCCTTCGTCTCCGGTTCCTTCCTTCTCCCACAGACTCTGAACAAGAATAACCTGATCCCTGATGACAAAGCCGGCTTCTACCCATTGCAGCAGACCAATGTGTACACAACCACGTACTACCCCAGCCCACTGAACAAACACAGCTTCCGGCCTGAGGCCTCACCTGGACAACGGTGCTTCCCCAACAGCTGATACCACTGTCCTGAGGACTTGGGCTCCTTGCACAGAGCAGGTGGAGATGGGACCGTGGAGCCATTTCGGTTTTCTCCTACTGCACTAGGCCAAGAACTTGCTGCCTTGCCTTGTGGGGTCCTATCCGGCTTCAAAGAGCTCTGGCTGACGGTGACCATGGGGGAGAGGGCTGGCTTCGAGCTGGCACATGGCTGCGGTTCCAGCTCAGCCCAGGCCTCCCATGGCCTCCTTTCAACTCACCATCATACCAACCTCCCTGCCATGTCTGGGCTGTGGACCTACTGGCATGTGAGGAACTAGAGAGTGGAGGTGGCAGGAGAGCAGGCTGTTGGGTTTGGCTTGGAAAGGACAGCTGTGTGGCCATCATGGGCAGAATCTGCCCCTCTCCGGCTGGCCCCAGGAAGGGCCTGGTCTACATCCTAACTATCTCCCCCCAAAAACCTAATCAAATGGCTCCAGAAGCTCTGGATTCTCAAGGGCTGGGCCATGGTGGTGCTGACTCAGTGTGACAGAGGGACCAAGGCTGGCCCAGGTTGTCCACCTGTGCCTAGCAGTGTATACTTTACCCAGGGACATCCCTCTCTTCAGAGACTGTGAGGGCTAAAGACCGATCTTTGCTGCAAAGCCCTTTACTCTGAGTGGGCACAGGCCTCAGCCTTGCCCTCAGAATGCACGAAAGGTGGCCCAGGAGAAAGGGACACAGGTGCCAGCCTCCGTGCCACTGTGGAGACTCTTCCAGTTGTTGCTCAAAAGCTGTTGGCTGAGACCTGCTTGGAAGCTGTTGCTGGCCGCTCGTCTGTTCAGGAACACACACACAATCATAACCTGCTACAGCAACAAAAGGGCGTTGGGCTGTGGCATCGTAATTAAAGATGATATCCAGTCTCCAAATGTAACTTTGTCTTTATGCATATGCACATGGGCACCTCCGGGCATGGGCTAGTCAGTGCACTGGGGTGACAGAGGGTCTTGAGGTGGAGGAAATGACCCAAGGAGAGTTTGACTTTAATAGAGGATAGCTTTCCATTTGTGAGTCTACGTTCATACACGTTGCTCTGAACCCTTTTTTGGAAAGGAGGTTAGGGACTAGCACATCCACAAGTAGAAACACAAGGTACACAAAGGCAACACAACAGGAAAGATTTCTGCCCGTTCCCTTAGCAGCTCTTCCAGGCAACAGCTCCAGAATGGAAATGTGTGAGTCCAGCAGGGGAGTTTTGACGAGGGTTATTTCATGAGGTGTTTTTTTGTTTTTTGTTTTTTTAAAGATTTATTTTATTGTTTATGACAGAGACAGAGAAGGGGTAGGGTCTTTTTGACACAGTTTTATTCCAAGAAGGTGGGCAGGGGCCATGCAGGATGGGAACTGGGCTGGGGGCTGAGCTGGGGGGCAAGAACAAAGCTGGGGGCCTCCCACATGGGAGCCACACCCCAGTTCAGCATATGGGTCCTCAAAGGCTGGGATTTGATTTCCTCACATGCCAGTAGGTCCACAGCCCAGACATGGCAGGGAGGTTGGTATGATGGTGAGTTGAAAGGAGGCCATGGGAGGCCTGGGCTGAGCTGGAACCGCAGCCATGTGCCAGCTCGAAGCCAGCCCTCTCCCCCATGGTCCCTGGGGCTACAAAGCAAGTGCTGAACCTGCTGAGCCATTCCGGCTTCCCCTCATGAGGTTTTTAAAATGCTGAGTTTAATAAAGCTAAAATTGACTTAGAAATGAGTGAACCTATGAGGTGGGGAAAGCCCAATGCAGTTTTTTGCTGGATTAAATAAAAATAACCTCAAAGCCTCAACCCACCAAATCAGTGCTACTATTTTGAATGAGAATAATAGACATGCTAAATTTAGAGAGCAATTTCCTGACCTAATTGGCTGGATCAATTCTCAGGATTTTCAGCCAATTCCACTTGTAGGTCAGGTTATAAAGCCTGTGATCCTGGGATGCCAGGATGCTCAGCAGTTGAGCGCTTGTCTCACAATCTCGAGGTCCAGAGTTTGATTTCCAGCCCCAACCCATACAAACCCATATGCTGAACTGCAGCACAACTGGTAGCCGCCGGAATGGCTTGGTGGTGAAGGTTCTTTCCTCCCATGTGGGAATTCCCTGGTTGGATTCCCTCCCTGTGTGACCCCATATCCACCTGTGTGAAATGAAATCATGTCACAACTAGTGATGTACAACTATGGAGACTGCTCTGGGCCCTCCCCATCTCTCTCTCTCTCTCTCTCTCTCTCTCTCTCTCTCTCTCTCTCTCTCTCTCTCTCTCTCTCTACCTATACCTCTACCTTTCTCTCTCACCTTCTCTCAATCAATTAAATAAATCTTTAAAACAACAGAGGTAGAGGAGAAAATGGGTAATTCTGGTCCCTGTGTCCCGGAATCCCTGTGCTTACCAAGACACCTGAAATAGCAGTGTCCTCAGGCCAAGGTGCAGCCCAATCAGAGAGAGCTCAGGGTTCATAGGAATATTTCTGCAGCTTGGGGATTTTTCACTGGGTTTCTCTTAGCCTTATAAGTCCAAAGCTTGTGAGGGTCCTTGGGGTGTGCTAGATCTTGGGGTCTTGGATTCCCTTGGATGTGGTAGAGCCAGTGAAGTTCAAGAGTATTTGAGGGCCTAGTGTGCCTGTTTCACAAGGGCCACTTATATGTCTATGTGGAGGGAATAGACAGGTCTATAGGAAGCCATCATGGAAAATTCCCAGGTAATGCCCATGCCCTCTTGACTAGAATGGCATCAGTGGGAAGAAACCCATTGGTGCCATGCCAAAACCCACCACACAGGCACACACACACTGAATTCTCTTTTTATAAATCCTCTTGTGGTTTTAGAGGCACGATCATTCAGAATGCATGAAGGGATCTACCCTGCATGCAAATTAGCTAGCACGGTTGGCAACAGCTATTCCATACCCAGCCCTGGCTCAGGGATGAGGAAGCCAGAAATGTGCTCCTTGGCAAGGAGGGTGTGGTGCTCTCTAGCAGGTACTTGCGACACAGGGATGGCTGCATGGTGTGAGGAAGCCAAGGGGGCTTCATGGGCCCAACAGGCTAGGCAAGAGGGGGAGGAAGATGCACATTGGGTGTCCTAGGCTTCCTTGGCTCCTCTAATCTTTAAACGATACTGTGTGTGTATGTTTTCTTATTATTAAAGTAATACATGTTCATTGCAGGAAATTTAGAGAATACAGGAAACCAAAAATATAATCACAGTTGTATTAAAAACCAAAGATGAGACTTAGGGATTTGAATCATGTGAAGACATTTCTTCCCCCTTCTCTCAATGACACTCCAAAGAAAACAGAAAACAAAAGCTCTGTCACTGTTTTCAATAAAAGTAGAATGTTATCTGTAATCTGAAATCATAACACACGAAGACAGAGAATGGAAGAACTGCCATCACCTAATAGTGTGGATGTGAGTCAAACCTAAGCACTCAAGCAATGTCAGAAAGAATGAGTCCTCAGAGGGACCAGGTATCAGGGAAAGTGTGAGCATGAGAGCGGGGGTGGCTGTGTGAGCTTCAGCTAGACCCTCAAGTTGTCTTTACTCCCAATGTTACAGCCAGGGCATCAGTTCTCTGTCTCCACAGGGAGCAACATGCATGTGCCCTTGAGACACTGAACTAGAGAGGCCCTGGACAAGGGGCTACCAGGCACAGTGGCAGGTGTGGTGATAGCCTGTTTGGACAACTGGTGACTATGATTTTCAGTGGGATTTAGCAGTTGCCTTTTCCAGCTAACTTCCAGACTCTGGCACTCAGCTTTCTTCCTCTTTTATCCTAGGCAGGAGATTGGAAGGTGATTGTTGGTTTTTTTTTTAATAATGGTGTATTTTATTTGTTTGTTTGAGAGAAGGTAAGAGAGAGAGAGAAAGAAGAGTGGGGAGGGCCCAGAGCAGTCTCCATAGTTATACATCATTAGTTATGACAAATAGTTTCATTCTGCACAGGTGGATGTGGGGCTGCAGGGTGTAGGAGCTGAACTGGGGGCCTCCCACATGGGAGGTGAGAGCCTTCACCACCATCCTGGCAGTTACCAGTGGTGCTGCAGTTCAGCATATGGGTTTGTACAGGCCAGGGTCAGGATTCGATCCCCAGATCTCATGGTTGCAAAACAAGTGCTTTACCTGCTAAGCTATCCTGGCATCCCTGGAAGATGATTCTTTGAAGGAACAAATCAAGCCTATGGATCTGTAAGAATAAGCCAGCTAATCATCCACGCAATAGTCCTACAGTGAGGTACACTCATTAGTAAGCAGTTCCCGAGTACAAAGCTGGTAGTCAGTTTTTAGTGCTTTAGTCTTAAATAGGAATGGGCATGGGCATCAGAAAAAGCATCAGCATGAAAGAAAGATCAAAACAAGTAACAGGGGAAGCCGGGATGGCTCAGTGGGTTAGGCGCTCACTTTGCAGCACCAGGGACTGAGGATCGGATCCCAGCCCCGGCCCGTGTGGAACCATATGCTGAACTGGGAGCTCCCCCGGTTCAGTTCTCTCTCTGTCTCTGTATCTCTCTCTCTCCTCTGTCAAAATAAATAAATAAATAAATCGAACATTATAAAAACAAAACAAAACAAAACAAAAAAACAAAACAAAATAAAAACAACCAAGTAACAGATACAGAGGAACTTAATGAAAATAGAGACATTAGATATATAGAGAGGAATATTGCAAAGATACCATAATTCTTCAGAGCAAGTGAATATTGCATTCATGAAGTAATACAGAATGCAATAAAAAGGACAAATAAACTCTTAGAAATTAAAAAATATGACAGCAGAAAAAGATTAATGTAAGCATTTAAAGATAAAGGAGATTTTCCAAAAATGGCCAACAAGAAGTCAAAGAGATGGAAAATAAGAGAGAAAGGATAAGAAATTTAGAGTATCAATTCTAGGAGGTTTAACAGCCCACTTAAAAGACTCAGAGGAGGAAATTATCAGAGAAAGAATATGGAAAAATTTGCCAGAACCAAAGGAAGAGTCTCTTTTTTTTTTAAAAACGGTAAGTAGTTTTTTTGTTTGTTTTTTGTTTGTTTTTTATTTTTATTTTATTTTTGACAGAAAGAGAGAGAGATACAGAGAGATACAGAGACAGAGAGAGAACTGAACTGGGGGCACTCCCCAGTTCAGCATGTGGGTCCGCTTGGGCCGGAGCCGGGATTCAACCCTCGGTCCTCAGGGCTTCAAAGCGAGCGCTTAACCGGCTGAGCCGTCCCAGCTTTCCCAGGAAGAGTCTCTTGATCAAAGGGCCCACCCAGAACTTAGCACCATGACAACAAAGACTTACTCTGAGACACGTAATTCTGATATTTGAAAACATTAGCCTTGAATAGAAGATTATAACAACAGACAAGAAGGATTAGGAATGTGAATGGCATAAACTTCTTCCTAACAAGATTTAAAGTTAGAATACAGTGGAAATTATCCTCAAAATTCTGAAGTAAAAATGTTTATAAATTTTAGACCCAGCCAAACTGTGAATCGTATGATAGGAGAATAAAGACATTTTTAGACATGCAGAGTCTCAGAAAATGTATCTCACCTGTGCTCTGGTTTCACTAAAACAAGAAAGTAAAAAATTGCGTATCCAAAAGAAAGGGGATCTAACACAGGAAGGTGGTAAACAGAGATAACAGGCTGAAAGATAACAGTCCTAGAGAGTAATGATACAGACTAGGAGGACAGTATGTACCCACGAGGGACCCAGGAAAAAGTGGATCACGCAGATTATCTGACAGGTTCGTATGAAAAACTGTAGAAAGATTTATTTAATAAAATTTAGGTGTGTGGAAAAAATAATATTTGAGTTTAAAACAAATTAAGCAAAGACAGGTATTTTGGAGGGTTCTTGTTGCATGATTTATTTAAGTATATCTCTACTAAGTATAGCTTAGTAGATATACAGCAAACCCCTTTGTAATGACCACTCCTTCCAAGAAATAAAACTTTGACAAACACTCAGGATCCCTTTCTTCTGTCCCATCCCTGTCATAGACCCTTATTTTCAAAAATGACATTATTATTAACTAGAAAAAACAAAAACATACTGGGGGAAGTTGGGATGGCTCAGCAGGTTGAGTGCTCACTTTGCAGCCCTGGGGACTGAAGATCGAATCCTGGCCTGTGCAGACCGACGTGCTGAACTGGGGTGTGCTTCCCACGTGGGAGGCCCCCAGTTTGATTCTCGCCACCCCTGCCCCCACTCCCCACCCCTCACCCCCAGTTCAGCCTCTGGCTCCAGGGGGCGTGCCTCCCATGCAGCTGGCCTCCAGCCCAGTCCCCACCCTGTGTAGCCCCCACCCACCTGTGGAAAGAAACCATGTCGAAAACTGATGATGTGCAACTATGGAGACTGCTCTGGGCCCTCCCCCTTCTCTGTCTCTCTCTGTCTCTGTCAAAAAAACAAACAAAGAAAAAACAATAAAATAAATCTTAAAAAAAAACATACTGGAAAAGAAATGTAATGTTTACCACTTAGGGCAACTATATTTATATAACCATAGTAATTAAAACACTGTACATGAACTTAAGCATAACTTATAATACAGATATATTACAATTTTTAATTATGGAGGGACAAACCTTTGAGCTTCTGGTGCCAACTGAATGTTGGGGTGAATACTGGGAAAGAAATTAATAAAAACTTCTTTTAAATCATTTTTTTCCCCCTGGGATTCCAGGATAGCTAAGCAGTTGAGTGCTTATCTCTCAATTGCGAGGTCCGGGGTTGGATTCTAGCCCGTGCAAACCCATATGCTGAACTCTGGCACACTGGTCACCACCAGGATGGCGGCGAAGGTTCTCGCTTCCCAGGCAGGAGGCCCCAGTTCAGTTCCCACCCCACACAGCCCCACGTCCACCTGTGTGGAATGAAACCATGTCACAACTAATGATGCACAACTATGGAGACTGCTCTGGGCCCTCCCTTCTCTCTTTCTCACCTTCTCTCAAACAATAAAATTAATCTTTCTAAAAAATAATTTTTTCCTGATTACAACTACACTACACGTTCATTAGAAAAATTCTGAAAAATAAAAATGAAAAGTTTATAAAAAGAAAATAGAAATGCCCTAAAATTCAACCAGAAGACAACAATCATTATTTTAGTATGTTTTTTTCCCCAGGCATTTTTCTATGGTTTTGTGTGGGGGTTTGCAAGTGTTTTATAAAATTAAGAATACTATCTATGCAATTTTTTTTTTCTGATTTTGACACATAGCATTATATTAACAATTCTGTTGAGACTCAGGACCCCTTTGAGTGGCTGCTGTAGGAGTGGGTCAGGGGGAGGGGACGGGGCCATTTTTATAGAGTTTCACAGGTAACCACATGGTGCCACCCCCACCGCATGACCGAGAGAAAGTTCAATTTTTATATACTTCATTTGTTTACACCACTAAGGAAGATGTACTTTGAAAAAGTTTGCATAATGGTTGAAAAATCCTGACCTAAAACATTTTATTATATAAATCCTATTTCTATTACACAGATTTATCTATTCTATTACATAAATTTATTCTACTCTCTTATATAAATGTATCATTCTATTATATAAATTTATCTTAATTTAAACCACTTTCATTTGTTTCAAAATTTCTTTACCAGAGAATGCTATTATGAACCTTTGTATCCAAACCTCTCTGTCTGTACGATAAATTCCCAGAAGTGAAGGCTATTACCATCTATGGCCAGGTCTCTTGCTGTTGGGAATACTTCCCACCAGCAATGTATTCTCATTTTACTATTACTACCCTAACAGCTAACACTGATAAGTGCTAGCCCCTGGAAGTACTGAACCAAGTACTATGCATTAATAGTTTACTCAGTTCTCACCACAATCTTAAAAAGAAGGTGCTAGTATCATACCCAATTTACAGTTGATGAACTGAGGTTTAATCAATTTAATTGACCCAAAGTCACACAGCTAGTCAGTGAGGCAGCCAGAATTTCAAACCAGGTCCTCTATGTGCTTGTTATTAATTCGATAGTTTTTTTAAAGCATAACTGTTCAAATTTTTATTTTTAAATATTTAGTGAGTGACCATTTCCCCCATATACATATTGGCCATTTGCATTTCTTCTTTTAATAGGGGATGTTCTGTAGTTTTTCTCTTAGGTAGTCATCTTTTCCCTATTTCTTTATAAGAAGAGCTCTTGCGTATACAAGATATTAATCCTTAGTCAAAAGGGTTGAAATATTTCTGTAATTGATCCTATGCCTGTTTTGAAACACAGATGTTTGAATTTTTTACAGCTACAACTACTGATTTTTTAAAAATTCAAATTGCACTGATTTTGCAGGAATGATCCTGAAGTAAAGAGCCTTCTCGCTGTCACCACCATTAATCTTCGTGTGTAGACCTTAGGGGACACATTTCTCTCCTGTGTACCTCGCATGGTAGCAGTTACCCTAAACAAGTAAAGACAGAGGGAAAACTATCAGTTAGGAGTCTTTCATCCTTATGATCTCCAGAGGAAGGGGGAAGCCTAAGAATGAGAAAAGGAACGAGGTGGCCAAGGAAGGTTTAGAAGAGAAACGAAAACCAGGGCTCTGCTCTCAGGTGGTGGAGACTGGCCATGGTGGTAGATAATTACTCAGACCCAGTGTCCAGGGCACCGTGGATCACAAGCCATGTCTCTGAGCAGGTCAAATGTACCCCCCAAGCATCCAGGGTTAGGAGCCCATCAATACTGCAAAGAGGCCTCTCCCTTCCAGGTCAGGGAGGGGCTGTTGACAGGAAGCCAAACACCTGGGTGAGGAGGGTCAGGTCTTCTCTGACTAGAGACAGGCTTCCAAATCTTGCTTCCAAAGCCATAAGGCACAATTCACGGCCCTTTATTCAAAATTAAAATTTAGTCTGACTTGGTGCTTGTCATCTGAGGACAGATGGTATTGACGCAAACTTCCTTTGACAGCCAGGAACGAGCAGGTACCCACTCCACAGTACCTGCTCTGAGTATTTGTGCGGAAGAACAGATGTTGGACAGAATACCAAGAGCTCAGTCTCTTAGCTTCCCCACTCACCAGCTGTGTGGCCTCAGTAAATGTCTTTCCTTCTCTGGGCTTCCGTTTTCTGGCCTATGTAATGGCAGGGCTGGGCCCAGGGTCCCTGCCACGTTCTATGATTCTCAGAGCTTTGAAAAAAGTCTTATATGTGGTAGTTTTCCCTTTCTGGCTGTTTTTCCAGCCCAGCGTTCTGGGGTTGCTTTGGCTCTGGGCCTTTCTCTGCCATCCATAGCTTGTCTCAGAGTTTGCTGTGCTACTGAGCCTTGGGTCATCTTCTGGGGAAATCAGATACCCTGAATCCACTGTCCTCACACAGAAACCTGGGACGAAGTCCTCCCGAGAGAGCCAACTGGATAAGTACTGTCTCCGGAATGGCAACATTCTAAAAGGGGTGCTTCCAGGAGTGAAGAGACGCTGAGCCATTAATATGAAACAATGGGTCACTCGCCTGGGCCCAGACCCCCGAGGTCCTAAGACCTGGTACAGTCCCTAATGAGACTTTCAAATGATTCTGGGTCAAATGACTCAGGTCTTGATATCCCTGGGCCTCCTCACAGGGCCCAGCAGCTGCTCAGTCTGGCCCTCTGCTCAGGTCACTCTGTGACCTCCAACGAGGTCACCCCTGAGGGTTCACTGGAGAACCCCTGCGGGCCAGCCAGACACGTACTCAGGCAGAGCCTGTCTCCTCGTCCTGTGCTGCCGGCAGGACGCTCAGAGCTTGAAGGGCTGGGCATTGAACTCCTGCCTGTGCTGACTGTGCTCATGACCACAGTAGGGGCTCCGGGCTCAGGGTCCAGACTCTGAACTCGGAAAATTCATCCCTACCCATATGGTCTTTCCAAGTATCATAAAAGGGAAGTGTTTTCCCTAGAAATGTACCCCAGTGTCTGGGGACTGAAGAGACACAGGACCCCACCATACTTGGGGCTTTCCTAATCAGTTCTGCCTAGCACTGCGCATTTGCAAACACAAAAAGTTCACGGCCTTCATCTCAGTAAATCACCCTTATGAGAGTCCCAAGGGTGCAGGACCCAAGTAGCTCTTATCACACAGCTCTCCCAGATATAACCAGGTAGCACCAAATTCCTACCTGATTCTCTGCAACCTTGACCAACAGCATTTCTTTCCTTGAACGTAAGCTTACAACTTTCTTTCAACATATATTTTTGTGCTTTTCTTCAATGAGCATTTAAACGGGCAAAGCAGGTATTTAAAAAGAATACATGCAGGGAAGCCGGGATGGCTCAGCTGGTTGAGCACTTGTCTTGCAGTCCCAGGGTCCAAGAATAGTATTCTGGTCCCGGGCCGTAAAGACCCATATGCTGAACTGAGGTGTACCCCCAGTTTGGTTCTCACCAGGTTGAGCTTCCCATGTGGGAGGCCCCTGGTTCAGCTCCTGCCCCGGTGTGCTTTCTGTGTGTGAGACTCCCAGCTTGTGGGGGCTTGCCTCCCATACCAGAGGCCCCCAGCCTGGTTCCTGCCCTGCGCAGCTCTGCGCCCACCTATGAGTGAAACTATATCAGAAAACTAACGAGCATACAACTATGGAGACTGCTCTGGGCCCTCCACTTTCTCTCTGTCTCTCACTCTGTCAAAAACAATTAAAAATTAATTAATTAATTAAATTTAAAAAAAGAGCACACGCATAGGGTAAAAAAGAATCAAACAATACAGAAAAAGATATCCAGTGAAAAGTGAGTCTCCCGTTCTTGATTCCTGGGCTCCAGGTTCCTTTTGCCTCAGGCAGATAGAGGTGGACAATGGATCCACATGCACACATGTATGTTTATGTACAGGTATATACAGTGCACTGAAGTTTGCTTTGACCTTGGTATTTAGCCAACTGTCTGTGAATTGGCAGCTTCAGCCTCAGCTTTGGAAGTCTACCCCACTGAATGTGTACTTCATCATTATTTATAGGATCCCAGAGCTTGTGCCTGATCTACAGGCATGGGTACATTAGTTACCAGTTTATCGAATCAGCATGCCAACTCTAGTGGTATGTACAGGGCACACTGTTTGGATTTATTAATAGATGGTACTTGCTATAAATGTCTCTACATAAATCTTAAAGTGAAATCTCTTTATGCTTCATGTGTTAAAATTCTATCAGTCAGTGGAACTACCTATGAACTATATATGTATACTTAATACCGTAAGAATAAAGTTACATTAATGATGATTGCAAAAACTGATAATTTTATGTCCCGAAGCAATTAACTATTTTAAAATAACAAATAAATAGGAAAAAAGACTGAGTTAAAAGAATATTGCTAGAGAATGTTAGCTAGATAACTTTAGGAGGAACCTTATAGTCTCTGTAAGCCAATGAATGTTAAACAATTTTAAATAATAGAGAATAATAGAGATTTGATTAAATCACAATTCTAATATTTGTCAACTGACTTGGTGTCTATCTCAAATTCATGCTATGACACAAAATGACCTTTAAGCATTGTTTAATTTTGGGTATTTAATTCCATTTAGGTTATGAGTCTTTCAAGAATAAATTTTATTTGGGAATTCACATCTTATAAAAAAGGATTTTTAAAAAGAATGTCTGCTTTTCTACTTCAACATTTTATAAGCAGAAAAAGTTACCAAAGTATGTACAATATCCATAATAAATCACTTTTGATGTAGACATAATAAAGAACAAGAGGGAATGAAGAAAAGCAAAAAGTGCAGAAAAATGTAGTACCAAAATAAATCTGGCTTCTCCAGTGTTCTCAGTGAAGTGAGCATCTACTTAGTATCTTTCGTGATACTAAACCTGTGAAACTGACCATTCTGAGCAGTTACTGTTCCTACACGGTAGTGCCAAACTTAACATTTGAAGCTAGCAACTTTACTAAAATTATAAAAATAGTTTTATTCATTGAGATAGAATTTCAGATTAATTCTTGCATCCCAGAAATGTTGTTCTCAGTTGGTGATCTCTGGCTTCGGCCTCCGGTTTAACCTAATACTGATTGCAACATTTGCTCCAGGACACATACCTCCTGGCAGGGCAATAGTCAAGCCAGCCTGCACATGTGCTCAGCGCTAGGCTGCTTATTCACCAGTCTTCCTGCAGAGCACTCCATGGCTTTTTTCATAACAATTGCACCCTATTTAGTTAACCAAACTCCTAATGATAAACCTTTAGGATGTGTTCAGTCTTTTGTTGCAAACAATGTTACAAAACCTATCCTTGTATCTGTGCAACTATGATGGCAGAATGAATTCCTAAAAATAGAATTACTCAGAGTACACACAATTTAAATTTTGACAGATTGTCTGTTACTATAACATCACATCACACCTTCTAGCTTTACCTGTCTCTGTCTTTTAGAGGTCATTCTCCAGTTTCCGTGATAAAGCTCATTCTGGGGGAAAGAGAGTCAGCTAGTCAGGGTGATTTCGGTGCCCCCCCCCATCTCCCCTCATGGCCTCGGTCCCCCAGGCACCTAGTCAGAACCCCCGA
>PVKE010007776.1:0-10419 GCA_004027555.1 Craseonycteris thonglongyai
AAAACTAAACATATGAGTCAGTACAAATTACCACAGAACTCAGCCATTACGCCCTTGGGTGTTTATTCCACAGAAATGGAAATTTATGCCCACATACAAAAACCTATACAGGAATGTTTATAGCAGTTTTATTCATAACAAAGTATATACAGAGTATCTATAGTTTTATTACATATACTTTGTGGCTGTAACCCAGGTATCCTTCAGTGGGCGCGTGGGTAGGCAAACTGTGGTACATCCGTATATGGAATATAACTCAGCAATAAAAAGGAACAAAATATTGATACATAGAACCACCTGGGTGAATCTAGAGACTTTAAACTGAGTGGGGAGAAAGCTAATCCCCAAAGGTTACATACTGTTTGGTTCCATTTGTGTAACATTCTTGACATTCCCAAAGTATGGACGTGGAAGACAGATCAGTGGTTGTCAGAGATGAAGAATTCGGAGGGGAAAGAAGTGGGTGTGGCTATGAAAAGGTGACATGAAGGATCCTTGTGACGACCGTAGTGTTCAGTGTCTTGACTGTGGTGGTGGATACATGAACCCACATACGTGATAAAATTGCATAGAACTAGCCACACACACACATGAGTCCATCTAAATGCAGGGAAATTGGAAGAAGACGGGCAGATTGTATCAATATTAATATCCCGGCTTAATATTGTAGCAGAGTTTTACGAGATGTTATCTCAAAAGAAAAAGTTGAGGTAATAAAAGTAAACAGAATTAAATGCTGTAGTGAAAAGACAAAGGATGTCTGAAAAATAAAAGGATGTCTATTTAAAAAAAGCACATTTAGAGTAAAAGGATATACAGAAAAGTTGAAAGGAAAAAGGAAAAAAGATAAGCCACGGGGCACTAACTAACCAAAGGAAAGCTAAAGCATCTACATCAATATCAAGCCCACAGCACTTTAAAGTAGAAAATAAATATTATAAACTATAAAAAATAGAGAGGGAGTTTTGTTCATATAAAAAGGTTCATTAAAAAATTCTAAATTTGGGGTTGCCAGGATGGGTCAGTGGGTTGAGTGCTTGTTTTGCAGCCCCGGCGTCCGTGGATGGAGTCCCGGCCCCGGCCTGTGCGGACCCATATGCTGAACTGGGATGTGCTTCCCAAGTGGGGGGTCCCGGCCCAGTTCCTGCCCTGAGCAGCCCCTTGCCCACCTGTGTGGAACGAAACCCTGTTGAATACTAATAACGCACAACTGTGGAAACTGCTCTGGGCCCTCTCCCTTCTCTCTGTCTCTCTCTCTCTCTGTCTCTCTCTCTCTCTGTCTCTCTCTCTCTCCCTTTCTCTCTCTCTGGTCAAAAACAATAAAATTAATCTTTAAAAAAAATTCTAAATTTGTCTGCATCTAAAAACATGACCTCGGGAAAGCCGGGATGGCTCAGTGAGTTAAGCGCTTGCTTTGCAGCCCTGAGGACCGAGGATCAAATCCCGGCTCTGGCCCAGGCGGACCCACATGCTGAACTGGGGTGTGCCCCCAGTTCAGTTCAAAAAATTAAAAAATAATAAAAATAAAAACATGACCTCAAACCACATAGAGCGAAACATGCAGAACCCTCAACGCCGCAGTCCAGGATCATCCGCCCACCAGTGGACAGGAGAGTCATGGCTTCACGGAAAGCAAACCGACACACAAAACATCCCACAAAGAAAAACTGGCCTCAACCGCTTTCTATTTCTTTCCTTCCTCCCTCCCTCCCTCCCTCCCTCCCTTCCTTTTGGGATTTGATGTTTTTTAATGTTGCTGATGCAGTAAAGGGCGTTCTTTAGGGGACCTTGTGGGGAATGTTCACGCCTGTACTCACCTGTGCAGCCACCGGCACGTCCATGCTCAGCTGACCTCTCAGTGCCTTCAACAACTGCTGGCATGCAGTTGCTCATGAAGCGGCTGCTGAAGAAGGGGTGTCCTGCTCTGCTTGGCGCTCTTCCTCTCGGGGCCACTGCACCCCCTGGTGTTGCCTCAGGAGGGTGCCAGAACCTTGGTGTCAGGTTTGGGGTTCTCGGTACCCTGGCAGCTGGGGGTGTGTGTGTCAGGAGGAGAAACCACATCTGGGGCTGAGTCCTGACCCCACTTCTTTCCCCCCACTGGTTGGAGCTCTTCGGCCCCTTGGTAGGCGTGGGGGCAGCTCGGGGGTTCCCTCCCTGAAGCCACCTTAGGGGACAGGGATCTTGGGAGCAGAAAAGGCAACTGGGAATTTCCCCGGGGAGACGGGCAGGACCAGCGGTACCGGTCCTCAGCCAGCCAGTGGGCTCTGACCCCCGTCCCCCTGCGAAGCTGGCCAGGTGGGCAGAGGAGAAGCTGCGGCTCAGCCGAGGGCAGTCGTGAAGGCTTTTTAGTCAAGTTTCAAAAGCAGGAAGCATCCGCAACTCCTCCCCCCAAAGAACAAACCAAACCCCTGACGAGTCTGACTGCACGAACGTTAAGGACTTCTGTTCAATGACAGACTCGAGAGCTGACAGGACACAAGGAGGTATTGGTCACGTCTACAGCCAAAGCCTTGTGAGTTGGACTAAATGAGAAGCTCCCGCAAATCCGCAGAGCGGAAGCAGCCGATCCAAAAGCAAAGGGCCAGGATCCGAACAGGCAGTTTCCAGAGGAGGACAGACCCAGCGAGCCCGTGAAGACAGGTGACGGAAATCCTTAGTCACACGAGGCGTGCGACCTAACGCAGCCCACCACTTCGCCCCTCTGGGCCTGGCGCACACTCCGAGGCTGCTCACACCACGGCGGGGGGCTCCGGGGGCTGCCGGGAACAGCTGGAAGCGTGCAGCCAGTGTTTCACATCCCAGGGCTGCCGCAGTTCCACGTCTGGCCATGCCTCACCCAAAGAAGGTGGGAATGAAGTGTGGAGATAAAGGGACCTGTACATACACACGCACACGAATGGCAGGCGAAGACCCTGCACAGGCTACCAATAAGAGCAACACACACACACACCCTGTGGTCCAGCATGGCAGGAGCAGCCGAGGACTGCCCTGTGTTCCCGCCATGGGAGGGAAGCGGGGCTGAGCACATTAAAATGGACCCTGAAGGTCTCTGTGGGCCACAGGGCACGGGGGTGAAGGGGGCGGGTAGGCAAATGCGTCTGCACACTTCCCCCCCACAAACAGGGAGTCTGGGTTAGGTTCAGAGGCCTGGGGCTGGGCCGTGGCAGGAGGGGTGCGGGAAGCATCAGCTATTGCCCCCTCCCCCCCACTGCTGCTTTAATAGCCCAAACTTGGGCCCCTCCCTACACACACGGTCTATGGTCAGGAGGGGTGTGTGTGAGAGAGAGAGAGACAGAGAGACAGAGACAGACAGACAGAGAGGAACAGAAAGAGAGGGTTGTGTGAGTGTGGTTTTTGGAGCTAAGGGAGCATCTAACAGAGCTGTGGAGTTTGGGGCGAGGAAGAACGCAGCAGAAAACTGTTTACACTGTTTTAGATATAAAATCGCAACTGTTTCTTTGCTTGGTTTTCTGCTTTCCTTTTTGCAGCTCCTTGACGACCAGGTATGCAGCAGGACCCAGGAGCGCAAACCTCAGGAGGCTTTCAGCACAAGTCCAGTGACCACATTAAGCTCTTTTGGGAGAAAGAGAGTTTTGTGTATCATTCAGGGAGAAGGAGGGTGTTGGTGAGACCTCAGGAAGGAAGTTCGTGAGGGGCAGGAAGGGGCAGGGGCCTGAGCCCAGGCGCCTGGGCGGAACCTGCGGCAGGTGAGGCCCAGGTAGCACTGTGCCGATGGCGACTTGGCCCAGCCGGCCACGGGCCAGAACTGTCTCCTGCTCCGGTACCACCCATGGCTGGGCCAGTCTGGAGGCTGTATACCTGTAGTTCACCTGCCCAGGGGCTGTCAGGAAATGATGGTTCTGTACTGGGGGGGTTTCCAGCTCCTTGTCTCCCCTGAAGAATCACTGCTCTGGGCAGGAGAGGGTGTCAAAGATGAAGACAGAGCAGCAGTGCCCCCAGGCAGGAGACTGACAGACCCCAGTGCTCTGCTGAGCTCCTGTCTGGGTTTTCTTTCTGCTCTGAAGGACCAGCCCCAACCCCTCAGCCACCTGCTCTCAGGAGGCCCAGCAGGGCACTCGGTGCGGCTGCCTCTCCCCAAGAGCCCCCTCTCAGGTCAAGAAGGGCCCCTCAGTCTCCTTTGAGGTCTCGCTCCCCAACAATCACCAGGTCTGGAAGTTTCTACCTGGTTGTGCTTGGAGAGCGTGCCCCGGGCCCAGCCTAGCCCAGCCTCCACCTGGGGCCCGGCTGCAGCCCCCGCCCACTGGGCCAGCTCTTCAGGAGGGGTCCTCATGAAACAGGGCCAGCATTGCTGTCCCTTACGGCCACCACCGGGTCCCAGGGCAGGGCCTGAACTTCCAGAAAGTTTCAAGGCAGCCCGGTGGGGTTAAACCATGTTGCAGCTCTTATTCTAACTCTGTGCTGGTCCTCCATCCTGACCCATGACAGCAACACCTCCCCAGTGTTACTTTTGAAAGGGGAGGATCCAGGGTCCGATTGATTTTTAAAACCACATTGTGGGAAAGCTGGGATGGCTCAGCGGGTAAAGCACTCGCTTTGAAGCCCCAAGGACTGAGGGTCGAATCCCGACCCCGGCCCATGCGGACCCACATGCTGAGCTGGGCTGTGCCCCCAGTTCAGCTCTTGCCGGGACCTACGTGGGAGGCTCCTGGCCCAGTTCCTGCCCTGCGCAGGCCTGTGCCCGCCTGTGGAGTGAAACTATACGGAAAACAAATGTCAACTATGGAGACCGCTCTGGGCCCTCCCCCTTCTCTCTGTCTCTGTCAAAAATCAATAAAATTAATCTTTAAAAGTAAATAAATAAATAAAACCATATTGTTCCTGTGATCATGTTTACAGGGACCCTGCCTCCATTTTTAAGTAGGCCCATCCGAGTTGAAATGAGGTCCTTTAGAGAAAAACGGGTGAGTAGGCAGCATCTGGCCTCAGGAACAAGAACCACGCAGGTGGCATCTAAGTGGCTGACGGGGGTAAAACCCCAGCCTGGGGAGCGTAGTTTGCGTGAGGACACGTGTGTCTGTCCTTTCCTGTGCAGCGTCTGTCGGGTCCTTTGCCAGTGGGAATGCAAGGGCTTCCGCCTCTGAGGTCTGCGACCCAAACAGGGCAAAGGGACCGACTGTGCAAAGCCAAGGATTCTGGAAGATTCCACAACTCCAGCCCTCATCGTAGCCCCGCCCCCCAGGCGGATGTTAGGCAAATCCTCCTCCCCGGGTGCAGGATCGGACAGCGGGGTGGGCAGGGTTCCGCTGCGGGGGTGCAAGAGGGGCCCGGGGGCCGCGGTGACTCAGCGCTGGGGCGGGGCGGAGCCGGACGGGGCGGGACGACCCCTTATAAGGCCGCGGGGCCCGCTGGAGTGTCGCCATCGCCGCTGCTTTTGTCTACACTCTACAGGCAACGAGTGAGTGCACAGGGGCTCGGGGCGCGGCTCCCAGGGGGCTTGGAACGCGCCCAGAACGCGGCCTGGGCCCCCACCCCCGGCTGGGTCTCCTAGAGCGCCCTGCCCCCCACCCCCACCGGCCCTCCGTCCCCAAAGCCCTCCCCGGGGGGCCAGGGCACCAGCACTGGGTTGGGGCTCTCAGGGGGACCTGCTGCCCCACCCCCACCCCCAGGGAGCCTGGAGCACGCAGAGCAGGGGTGGGACCCCAGGGAGCAGGGGTGGGCGCGCTGCCCCCCATAGTACCCTTCTCCTGGGCTCTAACGAACTTCTCTGTCCCTTCTAGTGCCGCCCTACACCATCGTCTACTTCCCTGTTCAAGGTAGGGGCCTGGGAGGGAGGGAGGGAGGTTGGGGGCTGCAGCCCGTGGCCCCTCACCCACCTGGGGGAGATCCCCAACCCCCCTTACCCTCCTCACGTGGCCTGGACCTCCCTTTCCACGTCCCTGAGCTCTGGAGGCCTGTGTCCCACTCCTGTGTGCTGGGAGAGACCCCACTCCGAGGCCCCAACCCCCCAGGACTCTGGGAGGCCTGGGCCCCGGCTGCCCCCACACCCCGTCTCCTGCCCTCCCCCCAGGGCGCTGCGAGGCTATGCGCATGCTGCTGGCTGACCAAGGCCAGAGCTGGAAGGAGGAGGTGGTGACCAAGGAGACCTGGACCCAGGGCTCTCTCAAGGCTTCCTGTGTGAGTTCTGTGTCCCATGGGGGCGGGGGAGGGGCCTTGGGGGGGACCATGCTCAGCACCCCTGACGGAGCTGGGCCTCCCTGCAGCTGTACGGGCAGCTCCCCAAGTTCCAGGATGGAGACCTGACCCTGTACCAGTCCAACGCCATACTGCGCCACCTGGGCCGCTCTTTGGGTGAGTCCTGAGGTCACCACGGGTCACCCCGTTCAGGGCAGGGGTGGGTAAGTGCCCGCCAGGGCCCTCCATGCTTCCCCCATGGCAGACACTCCGGGAGAGGGGAGGAAACAGGCGCAGGAACCTCCACAATGGACCCCGGTCTGCCGGCAGTCCTGGGCTTAGGCAGGGCTGCATCCACTGAGCCTCAGCACATAGATCGGGTCAGGACTGGCCCTCCATCCACACCTCCGCCCCCCACCCCGCCCCCAGCTGTGGCCCACAGGCAGCCACATGCCTGTCAGCTGGTGAGTGGCAGGTGCCCGTCACGCCATTTGCTCTCCCGCCCCCAGGGCTGTATGGGAAGGACCAGCAGGAAGCGGCCCTGCTGGACATGGTGAACGATGGCGTGGAGGACCTACGCTGCAAATATGTCACCCTCATCTACACCAACTATGTGAGCACGCACCGGGCAGCCAGGGGGGCAAGGGCCGTGGCTGAGCCCTCCATGGATAGGGCTCTGTGCTGGGGGCCAGGAGCCATTATGGACAAGCCACAGCGCACAGCCTTGGGGGTGGGCCCAGCCACATGCCGGGCAGTGGCAGGACAGCGCAAGGACCGGGGTGCGGAGTGGGGGTGGGCGGTCAAATCTGTGATGACGGAGGCACTGACTCTGGGTGGTGGGCACACGGTACAGCACACAGAGAATGTGTTAGGGAATCGTACACTTGAACCTGTCTGATTTGGCTAACCAATGTCACCCCAACATGTTTCATAAGTTTAAAAAAATAAAAAAGAACGGAGTAAGGGCCGGAGACATTGAGCCCGAGGTGGTTTGCGCTTGACTCTGGAGGGCTTCCTGGAGTAGGTGGAGGCTGACCTAGAGCCCGCTTCTGGAAGTGGGTGCCGTGCACAAAGAATGCAGGCACGGCGCGAATTTGGGGACCTGAGACCTGTGGGGTGGAGGCGGGGCCTGTGTGCACTTGCATGGGAGGAGGGGCAGCAGGCCCAGGTCCTGAACATCAGGACCCCCGGGCTGGGATTCGCTTCTGCTGGCAGTAAGGAGCCATCAAGGAGTCTAAGCAGGGCCGTGACCTATTTGTGAGGTCTAACAGGATCCTCCCAGGCTTTGCGCTAATCTGGTGAGACATCAGGGCAGGCAAGTCAAGGCTGGAACGGGGAAGAGAGAAGTGGCCAGCAGAAATACACAGGGTGTGACAGTAGCCTGAGGGTGTGGATCCAGCAGGGGAGGATTGGGGCCCACAGGAGAGGGGGCGTCCATGCGGGGGCTGGGCCTGGGGTGGCCAGCAGGTGAGGGTCAGCAGGGTGATGCACAGTGGTGTGTTTCTGGCAGGAGAAAGGCAAGGAGGACTACGTGAAGGACCTGCCCCGGCATCTGAAGCCTTTTGAGACCCTGCTGTCCCAGAACCAGGGGGGCCAGGCCTTCATCGTGGGCAGTCAGGTGAGCCACTGTCCCTGTCCCGCCCCTACCATGCCACCCTCTCCTTATAGGTGGGAACAGGTGTAGAGAGTGAGTTTGTGAGCTGTTCACTGCTGGGCAGACCTTGGGGATGGCTCTGGCTCTGGGCCCCCCATCTCCCCTGACCCCCTGGCCTGCCCACCGGCTGAGTCCCCTGCCCCTGGCCTGCAGATCTCCTTCGCAGACTACAACCTGCTGGACTTGCTGCTGAGCCACCAGGTCCTGGCCCCCGACTGCCTGAAGACCTTCCCCCTGCTCTCGGCCTACGTGGCACGCCTGAGCGCCCGGCCCAAGCTCAAGGCCTTCCTGGCCTCCCCCGAGCACGTGAACCGCCCCATCAATGGCAACGGGAAACAGTGAGGGCTTGTGGCACCCTCAACAGGCAGCACGAATAAAATTTGTAAGAGAGAACTGGCGCTGTGAGCCTTGCGTTTTCTGGGGAGAGGGTTGTGGGACCCTCCCCTGGCAGACTTGGGAGGTGGCCACTGGCCTTGATCCTTGAAATCCTAAAGCACAATCAGAGTGTATTCCTGGAGCCCTCAACCTAGTCTGTGCTTACTGGACTCCAGAGACAAAAAGGAAACAGAGAACTCACCGTGCTCCCTGCCCTGGAGGTGACCAGTCTTGAGGAAGTCTCCCTTGTAAGAATGCTTTCTAATCCCAGCAAGCTGCCTGCCAGAGGGCTTTGGTCCAGGCATGCAGCTGAGGGGCCCTGGAGGGGAAGAGTGTGGGCAGGAGCTGCGTAGCTCAGAGCAGCCCTGGCTGGGTGGGTGGGTAGGGGTCAGTTGCTGCTCTGTTCCCGGGGGGCTCTCCTGGCTTCCTTGGGCATCGCAGGGTGCACTGTGGGCACACAGTCCAGGTCTCGGAGCCTCTGCCTCTGACCATCCAGGTGGCTAAAGGATGGAGCCTGGCCAAGGGAACAGCCAGCAGGGGGCGAGCTGGTGGGGGCTGTGGTGAAAGGCCCGTGCAAAGCAGAGGCACTGGGGTGCCAGCTGGTCAGGGCTTTCGGGGAGGAGCCATGGGAGGGGACCCCATGCTGCAGCCTGGAGGAGCAGGTGCTTTTGGGGGGAGTCTTGCCCAGCATTAGGGCCTCCTGCCACCAGCCCAAAGGAGGACCCACGTAGGGGAGACCCTCAGGAAGTCACCTGTCCTTCCCAAGAGACCTATGGAGGTTTAAGGCCTTCCAGGAATTGTCACTGGAGTGCATGGGAGGAGGCCTTCTGCCCCCCCGCGTCTTCAGTGCCCTGGGAGTCACGGCTTGGGCATCATTTGCAGGGTGACTGGGCACGCAGAGCAGGGCCAGGCACCCCCCATGGCACCGCACAGGACGCCGAGGCAATAGGTTAGAGTCCAGACGTTACCAGCGGAAGGACTTTGGATGCAGGAAGTGTGAATCCAAGCCGAAAAGGCAGGGATCCTTGAACCGGATCCGTGAACGGAATCCTTGAACCGCCTACAGCTGCACTTGCAAATAGCAAGAACAGTAGCTGCTAATGCTCGTCCAGGGCCGGGTCCCTGCCAGGCTTGGTGCTACAGGCTTTTAGTACATGGCTTTCATTAATCCTAAGTCAATAACTCGGATCCCTACGTAGGGTTGAGGAAAGCGAGTCACAGCAGGTTTAAGTCATTTGCTCAGGTGTGAAATGAGGCACAAACAAGGTTATTCATCACATTGTGATCACAACAGATTGCAACAGCATCAACAGGAGACGGCCCTAATACATTAGATGCTCACACACAACGGATTTTGCTGCTTAAAGAATGGGGGTTAGGGGGGCGGTCCTGGATCAGGTTCTTTGGGAGCACAGGGTACTGGGGCTACTGAGTGCAGCTCTCTCTACAAGAGAATTTTTCCTATTGCTCACCCTTGCCATGGGGAGGGGCCGTGCAGCACGTTCAGGTCTGGGCTGTGGGTGGAGAGGGTGAGTGACTTCCACCCAGGACACAGCATGTAGTTGCTAGTGCCAGGAGCCTCCCTGCCTGCCCCCGCGTGTGGGGACATCTGGGACAGTGGAGGCCCTGGCAGCCTGGTATGCAAGCGAGGATGGCGTAGCAGAGCCCCTGCTAACGTGTGATGGATGTGTCGGGTGGCTGAGCAGTGCTGGAAATTTAGAGATGTTTCTTACTGCAGCACAACCTGACCCATTCTGTCTGATCATCCCTTGTTCTCTGCTCAGATGGAGGGAACCCAGTCACCTCCCAGCTTTGTATTGTCTCTGAAGGTGACTGGGGAGGAGGAACAGGGTCATGACTTTGGGGTATTCTCTTCATCCCAAGACTAAGCCCCTCCGCCTTCCCCAGACCAAGGCCCAAAATGACCAGGACTTGATTCTTAAGGGGCAACTTCCTTAATTTTCATTCCCTTTTCCAACTTAGGGCCAACCAGAGAAAGCCAAAATCTGCTCCCCAAAGTAGCGACATAGGACACCCACTGCCAGGTAGCCGGCCCACAGCTTCCCCAGGCCAACAGCCTCCCCTTGGGGTGCGCCTGAACCCTCCGCCTTTTCCCCACATCGATCTGTCCCCTTCCTGCCTGCCTGGGCAGCTCTGCCAATTCAAGGGATGGTGGCTGACCCCGTGGCTGCAGCCAGCTCTGAGCCAACAGCACCTTCTCTCACTTACTGGTCTTTGTGTACTTTCTTTTTTTTTTA
>PVKE010007776.1:10519-49702 GCA_004027555.1 Craseonycteris thonglongyai
AGTGCATATTTATTTCTATTTTACTTTTTGACAGATAGAGAGAGAGACAGAGACAGAGACAGTTAGAGAACCGAACTGTGGGAACTCCCCAGTTCAGCACGTGGGTCCTGCCTGGGCCGGAGCCGGGATTCGATCCTCGGTCCTCATGGCCTCAAAGCGAGCGCTCAACCCGCTGAGCCGTCCCGGCTTTCCCCTCTTTGTGTACTTTCAAGCAGCAGCTAGAGCCAGCAATGAGGGAACTAAGTTTCCAAAAAAGAGATGAGGGAGGTGTGGAAGCAGCTGGAGGTCCGCTGTCTCCAGCTGTCCACAGGGTCAGGCCTTTGGGATGCGGCAGGCAAGGTGCTCATCTGTAATTTGCTCCTCGGGCCCAGCCCGGTTCTGATACCATCCTTTGTTGTCCCCAGTGGTCAAGGTCACCGGGCCGGGGTCGCCAGCCCCAGGTGCCGTCTCCAGCAGCAAAACAGCTGTGCCCACTGTCCTCGGACAGGGCGCCCCAGCACCTGGCCAGCCCCCCATTGGTCTGGTCCACCTTCTCCAGCCCTGCGGCCAAATGTCCACGCCAATGGGAAGGCGGGGCCCTTTTTTCTGTCTCTGATCACCTTCTTCAGCTTGGTGTTGTCTTCCACCCCCAAGGAGGAATTTTTCCACTCCCCATCACTGACCGCGATCTGGGCTGCCCTTCCCCAGCTGACCCAGGGCCTTGCCCCCTCAGTGAGTTTTCGGGCACCGTCCGCCACATAACAAACTTGGTGGCAGTCACGCTCCCATCAGGAACAGGCAGGGCACAGTGGGTCGGCGGTGAGTTGGGCTACTTCCTTGGGCAGCATTCAGTGGGTGGGGCGAGGTTGCCTGCAGTCCAGAGGGAGGGTGCGCATGCTCCATGCTGAGATACCCCTCTGCCTCCCCCACCCCCGGCGCAACCTCCAGAGCATGCGCAGAGAGGCCCATGCGCAGGCGGCCCATGCGCAGAGAGGCCCATGTGCAGGCGACAGAGAAGTGGAAATTGGCAGAAGGGACCTCAGTGACCAGGTCAGAGTGCAGTAAAGCTACTTTCTCACCCAGAACATCCGTCAACGTTCCTGCTCACTCCTAACACGACAGATATCAATGGACAACAAAAAATTGCCAGGTATTTGAGAGACATCTATTAAAAGGTAATAATAAGCAGGAAAGTAAAAGGAACTTGGGGAAGACGGAGCTACCATGCAGGCTGCGTAAGACAACCTCAAATAAACGTTAATCATTATCTTCAGGGAGATTGTTAGGGCGAAAGGGCCTGGTGGCCTGAAGAGAAGAAAATCAACAGGAGGACAAAGCAGCTGCCCCAGGTGCCAACCCGAAGAAATTTTCCATTGCTGAAGAAATTTTTCAGGGCTGAAGCCTGTGGGGGAACTTTCCGCCCCACCCGGAGGCGGTTGAGACTTTGCCAGATCATCCACCAAACACCCAAACTAGATGCTGGCACTTCCTGACTACCCTTTCTGGTTCCTATGATCCCCACCTATAAAAATGCTGTCCCAACCTCCAGAAGTCGCTGAGGCCATCTTTCGGAGTCAGCCCAGCTGTTTGTGGGCTGTTTCTAATGAATTCGCTTGCTAAGCCAGAACTATCGGTGTGTTCCTCCTGCAGCGGACCTTACAGAGATAACGACAGCAACAAAAATTATATCCAGAAGAAACGGAGGCTACCATAAAGAATGTTCAAGGGAAAAAGGAGCTCTGGGAAATTCAAAACAGCAGAAACGAAAAAAATCTGAGAAGATAATGTTGAAAAATGCATATGAAAAAAATAGAACAAAAAGATAAAAGCATGGAAAGATAAGAAAATATGAGAGTATTATTTGAGACGGTCCAGAGGGAACGAGCAGGGAGGATAAGGAAAAAAATTAGGGAGCAGATGGTCAAATTAATATAATAAAACTTCCCAGGACTGCAGGCGATGAGCTTTCAGGTTAAAAAGACATAATGAGTGCTGAGCATATTGAATGAAAAAAAAAAAGAGCCAAAGACTGATTCAAGGGCAGGTTGGGAAATGAAAGAGCCCCCAGAAAGTGAAGACCCTGCAACCTCCCAGAGAGAGAGAGAGAAACACCACACACAGGGGATAAGGGATTTGGAACCGCGTCAGAGTTCTCATGGAGATTCTGAAACACCCACAAAGATTCTGATGCTCGTGGCTGCTCTGTCCTGCAGAAGCTGGGCAGGACCTGTGGCTGTTTTGATGAAGATCATGTGGCTGAGGCTACACTGTGGGGCTTCCTGAGGCTACGTCAGGAAAGGTCACGTCAGGAAAGGTCACGCAGTTTCTCTTGAGAATCTCATTTCAGTCATTGTGCAAAAGGTCTGGCTACCCTGAGGCTGCCATAGGGAGAGCTCACATGGAGAGACCAAGGAAAGAAAGAGTGAGAGAGGAGAGAGAGATTGCCTGTGTTGTTGCAGCTTCCAGCCGCTCTCCCAGCCACACGAGACCCTGAGTCAGACACCCTAGCGAGCCCATTCAACCCGCAGCTTCATACCTTGACAAGATGCAAGGAGGCTCTGAGCCCAGGAAGAGGAGAGGAGTTTGTGATCTGGTCAGTGTCTACCATCTACAACAACAATCCGTGCATGTACAGGCACTTGGTATGTGACAGCTGTAGCCTCATAAGTAAGCTAGAAAAGAAGAGTTATTTAGGATTCATAAATCTGATTCAATATATTGAGAAGAGTTACTGGATCCTTACCTCACACCACATACAACAGTAAATTCCAGCTAGATCAGTGGGGGTGATCTTGTCCCCCAGATTACACTTGGCAATGCCTGCAGACAGTTTTATTTAGTGGGGTGCTACTAGCACTTAGGGTTGCTGCTGAGGACAGTCCCCACAACAAAGAATTACACAGTTCCCAATGTCCAGTGTCCAGCCTGAGAAACCCTGCTGTAGGGCTCACTTACATGTGAAAGAGAAAAAGAAAACACAAACAGGAAGAGAAAAAAACGAAAGAGATTTCTTGATGACCTTGGGCTAGGTAGGACATTAAAGTCCCCAAATGAATAAACTTTACTGTATTTTCAAACGAAGGATTTCTCTTGTACAATGATGGTTATTGCTTATCAGATGATCAGATAGATGGTCATCTCAAAGGAAATACTTGCAACATCTGATGAGGTGGTTTATAATGTTGAACTTGGTATTCCCACTAATCTTTCAGAACCACCCCCTGCCCCCCCAGCCACAAAGACCACGAGAAACCAACACACACACACTACATCGCTCATAAAGTAGGAAGTGGTTGCAGTCATGAGCTTCCGTGCACTCAGCCCCCACCCCCCACATTTGTAAAGCAAAAGCTCATGAGGAGACAAGGATTTGGGCAGCTGGAAACAAGGGATTTCAGACTCTATAAAAGGAAAAAAGAGAGGGTACCATCCTTTCACTTGCTCTTGGGATATTTACTATAATAGCCATCTATTATGCCTCAGAGAAAGTTTTAGAACATTCCAGGGGAAGAGAAATAGTCCAGACAATAGTTTCTCATTATAAGACTATAAAACAAACAAATAAATGAGACCAGGAAACAATAAGACCCTAATGTCTATAGTTATAATATGAGTTGATAATATTTATATTGTATATTTATAAATCAGTTCTTAAAATCACTCATGTCAAAGAAGACATCAAAACCAAAATTGCAGAACTTCTAGCAAATTATGATAAAGAAGCATCACATATCAGAAGCAACGTCTGCTTGTCCAGACTGCTCTAGTTTTATCGTTAATTATTCCTCTATCTGACAGGGCACCACCCTCCCCACCTCCCACCTTGTTCTTGGCCCTCTGTTTTTCTCTCTATATATTTTAGTATCAGTTTTCCTGGTTATGTGAAAAGCCTTGATGGGGTTTTGATTGGAATTTGCTGAGTTTATACAAGGTCCAGCAGAAGTAACGCCCTGGCAGGAGAAACACCCCTTTTTAGGCGCTGGTACTCTATGCCAAATCTTTTATTACAAAACCGTAAGCCTGTAATCCTGTAACATAACAAAATCACACTCAAGCACACACTGTAACGGTTCAGGTGGAGTGCTCAAATCGCTGTCCTCGTAGGAGACAAAGAGAGCCTTCTGCCGTTACGGCGTTACTTCTGCCGGACCTCGTAGATTAACCTGGACAGACGTGACATCTTTATGATATTAAGTCACCCCCACCTGGCGAAGCCCTCTGAGCCGCTGAGGTGCTGGCTGGAGACCAAGCGAGTGTGGGATCCGTGAAGGAGGAAGGAAGCCATAAATACTAGCTGTGGGGTCATGACCCCTTGCAACCTGGGAGTCCCCTCCATGTGTCCTTTGTGGCTCTGAGTTTTGACTACTGGGGGAAGTTGTCTTTGTAAGGTGCAAAGTGATCACAGGAGGAAGGTCATGTGACACAAGACAAACAGCTCAGCCTGTTTCTAATAATAAACATTCAACAGGTTTTTTGTTTTTTTTCCTTTTTGCTGATTTACAAGCTAGAGCCGGGTATTTCTGAAAACCTGAACTCTTGAGCAAGAGAGAAAATAAGTCTCACGTTTCTGGCCGTGGGGATTATCAGGGTGTGTGTGAGCTCTTTCTGTGTCTGTCATCCTCCCAAAGCCACCAAGGGTTACCTTGGATGAAACGAAAAGTGTTTGTGTTGGGGACAAAAGGCTTGTAGGCAGGACTCAAGGGGCACCCTGGGACCAACATGGAGACAACACTCCAGATACCTAGGCCGGATCTGAACGCGGGTCTCCCTGGCATCAGGGAGGTGCCAGGATGGGTGGGCTGAGGGCACTGTACTGGTGCCTGGGATCTGAGACCAACTGTAACCTCCCGGTCCTCCTATTGGAGACAGCAGAGAGCCCCATGCTTTCGGACCAGTGCAGGCCAAGGAGGGACGTGGCAGCCCTGGTTGCTCACAGAGAGCGGCTCTCAGGCCAGGGCCAGAGTCTGCAGGGCCGGGGGGCGGGAGACCCGGCCAGACTCCCATGTTGTACTGCTTCCCCAAACATGGTTGCCTGGTCCCGTGTACCCCACTCGCCATGGCTGATCGACTTTCCTTTCTCTGGTTTAAATTAATGGGGGGAAAAGAGGGAGATTTACAGTTCAAGAGAGCAGAGTACAATCTGAAATCCACCCCGTTCTCTTTGAACACATCAAAATCTCAGAAGAAAAAATGGATAATGATGAAATCCCAGCCACCCAGAAACAAAAAAAGGGAATTCTGTGCAGATTTGAGATAAGCCTTTCTCTGAAGGAAAGAAAAAAGGGGAAACCCCAGCCTGGGTGGAGGGAGCAGAAGCCTCGGGTCTCAGCCCGGGAGCAGGGACACAGCCGGGCTGAGTGCACAGGCGTGGGGCCAGGTCCTCAGTCTGTGCCCTGCTCTGGGGGCAATGCCAAGAGCGCGGCATGAAGCCGGGGCCAGAAATGCACCCCGTCAGGCCACACACACAGCCAACCCAGAAAACACGAGTGTGGAGTCTGGGACAGAAGGAAGTCCAAAGGCACAAGTATGCTCTGCTTTTGGTTTTGCTTCATATTCAGCAGGAGGATAGTCATATTAATTAGCTTTTGCTGGGAAAAGACATTTAGGCACAACTGTTAAAAATGTAAAAACCACTAAAAATAGAAATAAAATGTGTATGTCCCAAACTAATGGTGAGGGAGAAGGGAATCACACAAAGAAAACTCAATTCAATGGAAGACAGGAAAACAGGGGAGAAATAAATAAGGAGAAAGAATGCTAAGTAGGAAGACATTTTATATGGCAGCTAGAAGTCCAGTGGCAATACAATAAATGTAACAAATGTAAACAGGCCTAACTCTTGTTTAAAAACACACACACACACACAAAAGACAGACACAGGGGAAGCCAGGATGGCTCAGCAGGTTAAGCGCTCACTTTGCAGCCCTGGGCTCCAAGGATCGAATCCCGACCCTGGCCCGTGAGGACTCATATGCTGCCCTGGGGTGTGGCCCCCAGTTCGGTTCTCACTGGGGCAATCTTCCCATGTGGGAGTCCCATGCTTCAGCCCCCAGCTTGAAGGGGTGTGCCCCCCACCCGGGAGGCCCCCGCCCGGTTCCTGCTCTACATGGCCCCTGCCTACCTGTGTGGAAGGAAACCATGTCGAAGGCTGATGACGTGCAACTATGGAGTTTGCTCTGGGCCCTCCCCCTTCTCTCTGTCTCTGGCTTTCTCTGTCTCTCTCTGTCCCTGTCAAAAACAATAAGATAAATATTAAAAAAAGAAAAAAAAGATAGACGCTGACTAAATTAAAACAAAATTAAATTTCATTAGACGTTTTTAAGAGGTATTCCTAAAACAAGAAAAAGATGAAAAATAAAAGGACAAAAAAATACTAAATACAAATAAAAGGACAAAAAATAATAAATACAAATAAAAGGAAAGCCTGTGTAGCAATAGTAATTTCCAAGACCCTGGACCTCCAGGCAAGATTGTCAAAAGAGACACAGAGAAAGATTTCATATTAGAAAAAGGAACCATCCGTCAAGAAAAAATTGTTTTAAATATAAGTGTTCAGGGGAAGCCGGGATGGCTCAGTGGGTTAAGTGCTCACTTTGCAGTGCCGGGGACTGAGGATTGAATCCTGGCCCCGGCCCATGTGGACCCATATGCTGAACTGGGGAGCTCCCCCAGTTCAGTTCTCTCTCTGTCTCTGTATCTCTCTCTCTCTCTCTCTCTCTCTCTCTGTCTGTCAAAACAATAAAAAAATAAAAAAATAAAAAATTAGAATATATTAAAAAAATATATATATATATATAAAAGTGTTCAAAACTAGCTCAAGAACAGAGTGGAAACAAATAAGCAAAAATGATAATGGGGTTCACGTCAGGGTGGTGAGAACATGTTACCACGGTCTTTTGCTTTTCTTGAAATG
Organism: Craseonycteris thonglongyai; assembly: GCA_004027555.1. NCBI lineage: Eukaryota > Metazoa > Chordata > Mammalia > Chiroptera > Craseonycteridae > Craseonycteris > Craseonycteris thonglongyai. The sequence goes on from PVKE010007776.1 coordinate 17,412, forward strand.
AGGTTATAATATTGCATAGGCCCCTCCCTTGAGGAGCTCTGTGCTGGGAGTCAGGGAAGAGGGAAGATCCCATCATGCCGCAGTCACACTGGACCTGTGGCAATAGTTGCTGGAGTGACATCCAGAGGGTTCCTGTGTGTGTGTGTGTGGGGGGTCCTCGGTTCAGACCTAGCTGGCGTGGGCAGAGCTGGGAAGGTGGGCACAGGACCTTGCATGCCAGGCCAAGGGGCTAGGGCTTTGTCCTGAGGACACTGGGGAACCATGATGCATCTTGGGCAGGAGAGGGATAAAATGGATCTGTGCTTTCAAACAGTTCCAGGTGCAAAGAACGTGATTGGTGGTGGGGGGCTGTGGGGGGGGGCAGTGGTCACGATACAAAGTGGGGTGGCCTCAAGGAGGCTTTGCAAAATCCCAGGTGAAAGCTGAGGGCCAGGACCATGGATGGGGAGTGTTCAGAAGACAGAGTTGGCAGGATGCAGCAGATCTGGGTACAAGGAAGGGATCACGACACCTCCCCACCTCTGGCCTGGAGGCAGATAGGGACAGTGGCATAGGATGGGGCAGGTACAGAGGGAGAGGTCAGAGCCAGGCCCTGGGGCACTGGGAGAAGGGACGTAACATGGCGTGGAGCCTGGCACGGTACTCTGGGTGGGTGGGGCTGGAGTAGGGGACCTAACGTCAGCAGATGGAGTTCTGGCAGCCGTGCTGTGCTGTGTAGGCCACTCAGTGTCACTGATACAATCTATTGTCTTCTGTAAACGGGCTCATTATCATCCCTATGCCCCAGGTGGCAGAAAGATTAAGGAGATAATACATGGCAAGTGCTTGGCACAGAGCCTGGCGCTGGGTGAACTGCGCCTGCCCCTTAGTCTCCATTCCCCACCACCCCATGCCCACCACCCCGTGCCCAGCCATCTCCTGTGCACAGCAACCCCAGGCTGCCTTCTTCCCTCTCTTGACCCAGTTAGAGGGGATGAGGAAGGAACCATCCTCTAGCTCCATCTTGCCCGCCTTCTCCTGCCCCAGAGAGAGGGATCCATGGAGTCAGGTCTGAGCTCCGGATTAGCTGTGTAATCCCCAGCTGTGTCTGGGCAATCTCTTTGCCCACCAAGGAGAGGGGGTTGGGGCTGGGCACTGGGCCTGGTACTACTGCCCTACCCGTCTGTGAGAACTCAGACAAGGTGCCCACGCTTCTGGCTCCTCTTTTGGAAATACCACTGGTCCCCCGCAATGATGGTCACATGTGTGTCAGTTGTTCTGTGGATCTCGTGAGGGGGGCGGGCACTCTGGGAAGGAAGACAGGCCTGGGTTTCAGTCCAGCTCTACCACTGGGCAGCTAGCTCTCCGTGGATGCTGACAGACAAGGGATGCTATGTCAATGGGCCTCTTTTCATGTCCAAAAATGGAATTGACATCATCCAGGGCTGTTGTGGGACATAGATGACAAAATAAAAGCCAAGGAGTTTTGTATGGCAGATTTTTTCTTCAGAGAGAAGGAAGGATGATTACAGGACCAGAGAACAGAGGAGCTGGGAAGAGAAAACCAAAAAAGACACACTTATCTCAGGGCCAGGGCAAAATCTCTGAGCCAAAGGGGGTTCCAGAGGACTGAAGAACACAAGAGTTAATCAGGCTCCCAAGACTTCCGGAGAAGGCAAAGGACAGAGGACGTCCTCAGGTCAGAGGCCAACGGAAGGGGAGTGGGGTCAGCCACACAAACGCCCTAAAGCCCCAAAGTGACGGGGTCCTGAGCGGAGCGGGTGTGGTGTGTCCTGGGATGCCAGGCTAGGGCCCCATTGCCAAGGTAGTAGGAGCCACTCCAGGATTCTGAGCAGGAGCGCCAAGTGCCGGGCTCTCCCGACACAGGCTGACGAGGAATGGTTGGGAGAGCTTAGCAGCGCCAGCCAGCGGATGTGCCACCCACTGCCCATCTCCATTCTCTGCCTCACCCAACCTAGGACTCAGACACACCTCCCCTGGGAAGGCCTCCGCCATCAACCCCTGCCTACCTCTGTCTTTGGGGCGGGGGAAATCACAGTCTAGGAGGGCTTGGCCTAGGATAGAATAATTACAACACAGTCATGAGGGATGGGATGTCACCGGCCGGATCCCCTCGCCGCCCCCCCCCCACCTTACACTTGTGCATACAGCAGGTGCACACTAAATGTGGAAAACACCAGAACCCGGCAGAAGGTGACAGGCGAGGTTTGTTTACTTGAGGTTTGAAGGCTGAGGGCCGGGAAATGAACGCGAAGAAGCCGAGCAGGCGAGTAAGGCAGCGGGCAAGCGGTTGTGCCAGCTGGCAAGTGCTTTGCCCACCAGGTGGCAGAAGGAAGGAGGGCCCGAAGCTGACGGGACTACATCTCCCAGGAGACTACGCGCCAAGATCACTTCCGATTTCCCCGCCTTCCCCCGAAGAGGCGGGGCCGCGGTGCCTGGAGGCGCGCGGGGATGCCTGGGCGCGTGACGTATTTCCTATGCGCCGCCTAGCGTCTCGGTCGCTCCGGTTTCTCTCGCTTCAGAGTCGTGAAGGTGACAGCGAGAGGTGACTGGGTTGGTCCCCGCGATGCTGGCGGCACGGCGGCTGCTTGGAGGGTCTCTCCCCGCGCGGGTGTCTGTGCGTTTCAGTGGCGACACGGTGAGTCCCGGCCTGGCTCGAGCCAGGGGTGTTTGCAGGCGGGTCTGGCTGCCGCGTCAATGCGCGCGCTGTCCCTTGGGTCTGTAGTGCGTCCTGGAGAACCCGCCTCATCTCCCCAGCCCGGCAGGAAGGTTGCCTCTCAGGGCTGGGTGTAGGAGGGAGGGGAACGGGTCTCATCGGGAGGCTGACTCCGCCCCCGCAGCCCTCCGCTCCTTGGCTTCTCTTATTTACCATTCCCGCGGCCTAGCGGAAGTTTTGCAGGTGAAGCATCCGAGTCTCATTCCTTCCTTGCCATAGCCTTGTCGGGCGCGAATGTGTCATTGCCCCATTCTACAGATGCAGAGTTCTGGGGAGGGATGTGCACTTCCCAAGTCCCCGTCCAGAACTCTGCAGTAGCTTTTAAGGGGGTGGGAGTCTGGAAGCCAGTTCCCCTTAGCCCTCAGCTGGGGTGCTCACCACTGGGTTATGTGGAGATCCAGACCCCACGTCTCCTCTTCAGTTTCATCCCAAGTGGGTCTTCCTCCCATCACCTTGTGTTCCACCCTAGGGAGGTATCTCTGCCTCCAGCAGAGTTACTGATCTATAAGGTCCTGGCCTACCTAAGTTTCGGTCCTCAGCCAGACAGACAGATGGACATGACATCACACTGGGCTCAGGGAGGTAGTGCGGGGCTGTGGTGCCGACGTGGGCTTTGGCCATGGACAGACCTGAGCTCCAATTCCAGCTGCTGCTTTTGGCTGTATTCCCTCCATATGCTCCTTTTGCTCAGAGCCTCAGTTTCCCACTCTGTAAACTCATTCCTGTCTCAGGGTTATGAGGATGCAGTGGGGTTTGGGATGTAAAATGCTTAGCCTCGTGCCTGCTGAACAGGCAGTGCTTACTGAGTGATGGTGGTAGCTATGATGCCCTGAAGGGTTCCGAGGCTTAGGCCCCTCTAATCAGGGGGACCCAAGAATCTGTAGCTTCTGGCCTGACCCTTCATGACCCCAGAGCTCTGCTAGGCTTCCTGACCTTTTGTGTCCCCAGACAGCACCCAAGAAAACCTCCTTTGGATCCCTGAAGGATGAAGACCGGATCTTCACCAACCTGTATGGCCGCCATGACTGGAGGTGAGGTGGCACCCTTAGCCTGCTGGGCCCTGGGGCAGGGCCTCCCCCTCACTGCCTACTCTGTTCAGGCTGAAAGGTGCCCAGAGTCGAGGCGACTGGTACAAGACAAAGGAGATCCTGCTGAAGGGGCCTGACTGGATCCTGGGTGAGATCAAGGCGTCAGGCTTGCGGGGCCGTGGAGGCGCAGGCTTCCCCACTGGCCTCAAGTGGAGCTTCATGAATAAGCCCTCAGATGGCAGGTGTGTGCAGGGAGGCAGAGATGGGGTGCAGGAGAAACCCTGGGGGTGGCTGTGGCTTACCCAGGCCTTTGAGCTGTTTCCTTGTAGTGAATAAAGAGAGGAAAGATTACAGGAGTGCCTAAGTGGGTGGGACTCAGTTCTTCCTGGTCTTCCTCAGAGGAGGCTTGAGGGGTAGCAGGATCAACACAAGCTATTGACTCAGGCAGACTTCACTAATCAATGCCTGGCTCTGTCTTCTCATCACACAGCTGGGCAGTCTTCTGTCCTTTATGAACCTCCACATTCTTTTTTGTAAGTGGGTATTATATTGTGCAGGGTTTAAAGAGATGATGTTCATACAGTGTTTGGCCTGCACATAGAAAGGAAATGATAAATGTCAGTACTTTACCTTTTGGTCCCAGAGATGTGCCGGTGGTTAAGGAAGACACTTTGTGACCAGAGCAGAATTTGGGCCCCTGGGGAAGCACAAGGAGAAACATTTGGACTGAGCAGAACACAGACCTTTTCCTGTGGTCATAACCACCCTAAGGTGGAGTAGGCAGTGAGCTCCCTGTCACTGGTGGTGAGGAAGCAGAGCCCCTGGGAACATGTTGGGAGGGCAGAGCAGGATTGCCTATCAGAGGAGACACCTTTGAGGCTTCCCTGGGGAGAATGGCGGTTAAAAGCCCAGCCTTGGTGGCCCTGCAGCCTGACTGACCTGCTGGACCCTACAGGCCCAAGTATCTGGTGGTGAATGCGGACGAGGGAGAGCCTGGCACCTGCAAGGACCGGGAGATCATGCGCCATGACCCTCACAAGCTGGTGGAAGGCTGCCTGGTGGGGGGCCGGGCCATGGGCGCCCGTGCAGCCTACATCTACATCCGTGGGGAATTCTACAATGAGGCCTCCAATCTGCAGGTGGGCCGTGGGAGGGGCATCCACAGAGGAGGTGCTCCATGTGCACCCACACACCCCCTTACCTGGCATAGTTAGATTTTAGCACCTGATCCGTCTGGGGTCCAGCTGGGAGAATGGCGGTCAATCCTGCATGCATCGTGAATGGGACATGGCCCCCAGAGCCTCCTTCTCTGGGCTCTTCCTCTTTGTTCCAAAGCCTCAACTGGGGAGGCCTTCCAGGGCTCTGTGACTCCTAGGGTGCAGGTGGGCTGAGGGACTCATAATGAGGGCATATGTCCTGCAGAAAGGTCAAGGGGTCATTTCAGTAATTCTCAGCTCGATGACACCTGTAGTGATTGTTCCAGGGCCAGAGTCACACCTTTCTATTAGGTTTTTGCACAACAGTGATGAGGGATATGGGAATAGCACCTGGGACAGTGCCTAGCACATAGCTACATTGTGTATAAGAGTTATTATTACATGCTTTAAAATAAACCTCTTAGAGTCTTTTCTGCTACTGTAGAAGTACTTACTCATTATACAGATAGGAAACCACACATACGAAAGAGAAATCTCCCACGGATTGATTACCTAGAGAAACTACTTGCTAAATTTTAATGACTTTCTAAAATCTTTCTTTTAAAAATACATACGAGGGCTATCCAGAAAAAAATCCAGCCGTTGTCAGTATAACAGAGAACAGCCCTCATATAGTTGGAGAATGTTTTAGAGTAATTACAGTAGCACACACACTCTAGAGACCGCCCCCTGCCCTGCCTCCTCCCAAGAATCCTTCACTCATGTCCAAAGGGGGCTTTTGCCCTGGGCCTGTACCCCCACTCCATCCCATATGCACACACTGTTGCTAAGGCTCTTGGGAACAGTGCCCTCACACTCCTGTCCCACAGGTGGCCATCCGAGAGGCCTACGAGGCTGGTCTGATCGGCAAGAACGCCTGTGGCTCCGGCTATGACTTTGACGTGTTTGTGACACGAGGGGCCGGGGCCTACATCTGCGGGGAGGAAACGGCGCTCATCGAGTCCATTGAGGGCAAGCAGGGCAAGCCCCGCCTGAAGCCGCCCTTCCCTGCCGACGTGGGTACGACTGGCCCAGCCCTGAGTCTTGTCCCATGGAATCAGGATCTGGTCATCCTTTGGGAATTTCTGTTCTTTCTGCACTGGGGGCTGCATGCAGGAAGTGGGGGCATAGGGGCTCCAACCACGTCGCCTGCTTCATTCTGCCTTGTCCCCCATGTGGGACCCCCACGTCCCCTGCAGCCTGCGAGGAATGACGAAGGCAATGCAGCTCCCACTGGAGTTTGGGGTCCAGTGGGGATGAGAATGATAAAGGGGTGGTGGAAGGGGGAAGCAGAATCCTGGGACAGACCCCATTGCCAGGAAACCCGTCCTAGCCTGTCCCCTCCCCTGGCAGCTACCAGTCTCTTGTTCATTTTCCCACAGGCGTATTTGGCTGCCCCACAACTGTGGCTAATGTGGAGACAGTGGCTGTGTCCCCCACCATCTGCCGCCGTGGGGGCGCCTGGTTTGCTGGCTTTGGCCGTGAGCGCAATTCGGGCACCAAACTGTTCAACATCTCTGGCCACGTCAACCACCCCTGCACCGTGGAGGAGGAGATGTCTGTGCCACTGAAGGAACTGATTGAAAAGCATGCCGGTGAGTCCTGGGGTCACAGGGGTGGCACGGGGGGGCTAGAAGGGCCCCAGGGGCAGGGCTGACAGGGCCTGGGCCCAGGCCTAGGCAGGTGTGCTGGCCCCAGCCCTGACTGTCCATCCTGTTGGGGACTGGGGCCCCAGGGGGTGTCACAGGGGGCTGGGACAACCTCCTTGCTGTGATCCCTGGCGGCTCGTCCACCCCACTGATCCCCAAGTCTGTGTGTGAGACGGTGTTGATGGACTTTGACGGGCTGGTGCAGGCGCAGACGGGCCTGGGCACAGCCGCAGTGATCGTCATGGACCGCTCGGTAAGGGCCTGGGTCCCTGCTTAGTGCCCTCCCCGGCTCCTCAGAGAGCAGCCTGGGTGTCTGCTTAGTGCCCTCCCCAGCTCCTCAGAGAGAACCTGGGTCCCGGCTCCTGCAGCGTGACCTGCAGTGCAGTGGGAGAGGAGGGGCGAGGCTGCCCCGGGGGAAGGGGGTGCCTGTGGAATGGGGGCGATGCAGGATACTCGGGGGTGGGGGGCAAGCTGCTGCTGGGGGCTGAGGCTCGGTCCTTGAGTGCCTGCTCACTGTCCCTTGCCACTCCAGACGGACCTTGTGAAAGCCATCGCCCGCCTCATTGAGTTCTACAAGCATGAGAGCTGTGGCCAGTGCACCCCATGCCGTGAGGGTGAGCACCCCAGCAGGGCGGGGCTTTCTTGGTGACTCACTCTGGGCCTGGGTTGGGCAAACGACAAAGGAGGGGTGGGCTCTGCACCCTGAACCCTGAGCCCAGCCTTCTGGGGCTCCTCTCTGCCCCCACCCCCTGTGTCCTGCACCCCTCACGTACCATGCTGCCCAGCCGGGCGCAGGGAGACCATCAGGCCCCCTGTGCTGCCGTGGCTGCAGGTGTGGACTGGATGAACAAGGTGATGGCGCGCTTCGTGAGGGGTGACGCGCGGCCGGCCGAGATCGACTCCCTGTGGGAGATCAGCAAGCAGATAGAGGGCCACACCATCTGTGCCCTGGGCGACGGGGCCGCCTGGCCTGTGCAGGTACCCACTGCCCCGCCGCCTGGCACAAGGGTGGGGGTGCGGAGAGCCCAAGGCCGGGGGGAATCGGGACCCCAGTTCACACGGTGCCCCGCCCCCTCCCAGGGCCTGATCCGCCACTTCCGGCCAGAGCTTGAGGAGCGGATGCAGCGGTTTGCCCAGCAGCACGAGGCCCGGCAAGCCGCCTCCTGAGCCCGCTGCCCCGGCTGGTGCCCAGGGGCCACTGGACAATAAAGCAAGTGCTGCCCTCTGTCCCATTGCAGCTCTTCTGTGGCCTTGCTCATAGCCCTGTACCCTCAGCCTGTCACTCACAGAGACCTGTTTCCCAGGCAGGGGTGGAGGCTTGGGGGAGGGATGGGTCGGCTCAAGGTCATGTCGGGAATCCACAGCATGGCCTCTTGTGGGTCAGTGAGCCTCTTAGATCTTCCTGAGCACCCAGCCCTCAGTGCAGGAAGCAGGGGTGGGGAGGAGGGGCTTTCCCTGGTGTGGGGTGGGGTCCAGGCCTGGGCTCTGGAGGGCGAGGATGAGGAGAGCAGGGCCCAGTGTGCCCTGGGAGGTGATGGGCAGGGAAAGGAGTATATTCTTGCTTCCTGATTTGGCAGTGGGCAGATCTGAAGGAGAGCAGAGGCAGAGATGACGGGGCTGGGCATGGTGGGGAGGCAGCCCCAGGCCCCCAGGTCTGTGGAGATGTTTGTGGTCAGCTGTGTGTGTGTGGGGGGGAACAGTGAGCAGGGCCAGGGCACGCTCCTGCTCATCTCTGAGCCGGAAGGATGTGCTGTCCAGTGTGGGCCACAGCTCCAGCTGGCAGTCCCTGCGGCCCAGATACTCACACCAGTGCTGCTGGCGTTCCCCATTGGCCCCTGCACCCCTACTCACCAACGAAGTCGTCAACTGTGCCCAGGTCATAAACACACACACACACCCACACACACACACACAGCCTCGGCCCGGCCTTGGCCTACCTCACTGAACTTGGGGTTCAAAGGCTGGTCTTGTATTTAGATTTCTTCCCCACATTTGGATGCAGGAAACAGGAACATGGGGTTGGGCAGGGGTCTCCAAACTATGGCCCGTGGGCCACATCCGGCCCACGAGGCCCTCTCATCCGGCCCGTGGAGACCTTTTTATCTGAATAAAATAATATTAAATAAATAATTAAAAACAACATTTATGTTTTGATTCTTTTTTATTTGGACCTCGAGAGTGTAGTTGGCCCCCAAACTGCTGTTTGATAGGTAATGCGGCCCATGGGCTGAAAAGTTTGGAGACCCCTGTTTGGGGGAGAGGTGAGCCCCACGGGCTGTGAGGAACCCCATGCCCACCTGTCCACCCGTTTACACTCACAGGTGGACAAAGGTGTCCGAGTAGCCATTGGCATCCATGGGGGCCAGGTGGCCCACCAGCAGGTCGCCCCTCAGAGGTGCCTGTGCTCCCCCCACCCACCCACCTCTGCCTCCACCTGGACAGGTGGGGTCGGCCCAGAGCCCACCCACTGCCAGGGTCGGTCAGGACGTGAGAACTCAAACTGGCTGCTGAGAAATCGGGGGCCAATGACTTCATGATTCAATTTCCAGAAACAGCCAGTGCCCTGGTGCCCAAGAAGGGAACCTAACGGGGCAGCTGTGCACGCCAGGGCCTGAGGAGGAGCGGGGCTTGGCCGAGGGGCCGTCTTTCATGAAGAGGGAGGGAACTGATGTCACTGCCACACGCATGTCAAGTGCTTCCTACGCGGCCTCCCACGAAGGCCGTCGCCACCCTCCCACAGGCGAGCCCCATGCGTCCGAGGCGGCTGCGAGGCCATCTCTGCCCAAGAACATGCAGGGCTTCTCAGCCACAACACCCACCCTCTTTCCCACCACCCTGGGGACCAGATGCCGAGTGTCCTTTGCCATCGCCAGCCCCTGGTGCTTCCAGAAGGACTGGGGGAGGATGCCTGGGACAGACGTGCTTCTCCCAGAAAGCCCATCCAGTGTGCTCGCATTCAGTTCTCAGTACGGGAGCGAGCGCTCAAGGAGCACCCAGCATGCACTGCGGCACTGCTGGGGGTGGGGGTGGGGACAGGCAGTGGGCAGCACAGGGGCCTGGCTATGGGGCTCGTTTGGCCTTGGCTCCTTGGCAGCTGCCTCAGGGTGGCCTGCGTCTCTTCCCCTGAGGGCTTGGCTGGTCCCTCTGCCCTTCAGCGCCTCTGGGCTACCCTGGTGCAGAGTCACCCTTCCCACCCAGCCACTGGCCTGGCTGCTCCCAGGGCTCGGCACACGCACAGAACCTAGGAGAGACATGGCCTCAGTTTCTCCAAGCCCAGCTCGGCCCCTGCCTGATGCACGTGAGCCTGAGCTAGCAGGCCTGCCTCTCCCACGTCCCTGCTCAGTCCTGCTCTCCCACGCACCACCTCATACGGGACATGCCACGGGCTGTCTCCAGGCCCATGGGCCTCTTGGCCCGAAAGAGCAGAGCTCAGTCACTTTGGTGACACCCTGCCTGGTTCCCCTCCCAGTCCCCCCCCTCCCTAGCTCCCCCATTGCAAGGTTCCTGGCCCCCGAAGCCCACCCAGTGCCCCAGCCCCACTCACCCACCTGCCTCCACTTCTCCAGACACATGGCGAAGCTCCTGGCTCGGTTGGGCCGTAGCTTCCCGAGGGGAGGTGCCTGCTGCCGGCACTGCCGCCACGGGGCCTCACTCATGCACAGCCTGGTGGCCACCCGTGTCATGCCTGGCCAGGCAAGTCCCCACCCACCCTGCTCCCATGTGGCTCAGGCCCAATCCTCACCACAGGGTCTTGCGCCCAGCGTCCTGGTGGGTGAAGCCATGGTAGGTGAGCATCTCTTCCTAGACAGGTTCCCTGGTGCCCCGAACTGTGCGTGTCCATAGCTGGCTGGCCTAGGGGCCGGGCAGGTGGGTCAGGGCCTCCTCAGCCCCCAGCGCCCCCAACCCACCTCCCTGATAGGGTCCCCAGTTGTGCATCCCGCCAACCCCACCACGGGGAGCTCCAGGCCCGATGTCCAGGGCAGGCCAGGCGGGTGCGGCAGGCTGGTGTGTGGCCAAAGGGGGGGTCCTGGGTCTCATCCTCACCTTGCTGGCCCCTGGAAGCAGGTTGGCCTTGACATAGGTGTCCAGGGAGCCTGAGGCTGGTGGCTTGAGGCCCTGGGAAGAGATTGGATGTGGGACAGGCCCGTGGCCCAGGGACCCTCCCCCCCTTCCTTACCTTGGCACAGTGAGCCGTGCAGTGCAGGGCACTATTGTCCTTGTCAAACAGAAGCGTGAACTCAAGAGTGCCCAGGGCACTAAGGGCAGGTGGCAGGCAGAGTCAACTACCACCTGAACCCCGCCTCCCGCATGGCAGCACTGGCCATGGGGGCTTGGGTGGGGCAGGGATTCAGAGAAGCCCCCAAAGGCTGGAGATGAGGGGACTGCACGGGGCCACTGAAAGGGGGCAAAGAGGCACCACTGAGGGTGCTGAGGAGGGGGGAGTCTTGGGTGGCAGCCAGGACCTGAGGACAATGCAGGGTCAAGGCGGGGGGTGGGGTTTGGAGGGGTGTCCGGTCTGGATGGGGACCTGGTGCACAGGCTGTCTGGCCGCTGGGCTCCTTACTGCTCTGAGAGCTCCACCTGGTTTGGTTTGCTGCTGGCACCGGGTGAGTGCCTGAAGTGCCCCGCGAGAGCAAGAATGTGACCAAGGGCCTCCTGGTACCCGTGGGGGAGGCAGTGGGGCTCAGAACCCACCTCCCGGGCTCAGGAGATGCACCTTCCTGGCCTCAACCCCAAGGGTCCCTAGTGCAAGGGAGGGGGGCCTCAGCCTCCCGCCTCCTCCCTCCCTACCCCCTCCCTTCACATACTGAGTTATTTTTACCCCCATCACGTAGCTGGTGAGGTTGGAGAGCCAGAGGCAGTGACGCAGGTGTGAGGGATGAGCAGGGGTGTGGGGAAGAGGTTGCTGAACCGGAGGGGTGCAGGAGGAGAGCATGGGGGAAGGTGTGTGGGCAGGGGGAGGGAAGGGCACTTTGGGAGGTGTGGGGGTTGCTTGGGAAGGTGAGAAGAGCAGGCTTCTGTGGAGGGGGAGGGGATGTCTGGGGAGCAGGGGGCGCCCCAGGAAAAGGGCGGCTGCAATCTGGTCCCCTTGCAGCTCAAGCTTTGTACACATGACCTTATTTCACCCTCCTCCCCAGGCTTGTGCCTCAGACCCTGTGGATCAATGAATTCTGAACCGGGCAGGCCACACGACAGGCTCCGTGACAGCATGTAACTCAAGCCATACAGTGCAATTCTGCGTTAGACTGGCCGAGAAAGAGAAGCTGTGTGTTCTGTTGATGGAATGCTGGTGCGGTGCCACCCTAAGGCTCTCACCCTCTCCTCCCCTCTCATCGCTGTGGAGTAGAGAATGCTCCAGACACAAAGGCCAAGACTGTGGGAGGCACAGAGAAAGCCCCTGGATCCAGCCGTGCCTGAAGCCAGCTATTTCTGGAGTTTATAATCATCATCCCTCTTTGGGCAAAGTAGGTGGAATTTTCTATCACTTGTCTTGGCTAATACTGCCCAGTCTACTAGGTCAAGGTTGGACCATCTAGCCCCTCAGCTCTCTCACAGAGCCCTGTTCTACATAACTGATGTGTTAATTCCACTATGACCTGTGCTTGATTAATATGCAATCCGATGATTATCTGTGGCCCCAGCACAGTGGCTGGCACATGGTGGGCGCTCAGCTGTGGCATGCAGGGCTCCCCTCCAGGTTCCTGCAGCCTGGCCCGGGGTCAGCCAGGTACAGAGGAGGGACCAGTGCGGCGGTTAAGAGTTTGGGCTCGAGTTAGAGAGGGCCTGGTTCAAGTCCAGGTGTCTCTCCTCCCTGAGCCCACCGCACCAGCCAGGGGTAGTGTGGGCCCCACCTCTCAGGGCCGTGGGGAGGGTGAACTGAGAGACACAAAGCTAAGTACCTGGCTCGTAAGTGCCCACTGCTGTGGATGACCATGTGATTGGACAGTGAGGCCTCAGCCAGGAGACCAGCTGTGCTGTGGGGTCTGCCCAAGGTCAGGGCCCTGGCGCAGAAGGCATAATTGCCACAGAGTTGGTAAAGGTTCTTTATTCAGTCCTGGTCGGGCAGGGGGAAGGCAGGGGCTGCTTACGGCCAGTTCTTCAGTCCCTGGACAGCCCAGGGATGACCAGGCGGGGCTGGTAGGCCTCAGGTGCCAACAGCTGCAGGGTGAACTCAGTGATGACAGCTGTGAGTCCCCAGACACGGTGTGGCCCGTGAAGGAAGACAGGCAGTGTGTAGCGAAAGTGGCCACCCTGGCAGAAGTGGGTATAGCCCTGGTTCTGCGGCTGCAGCAGGTGGGCTAGGGGCAATGCAAACACCTCTTCCACCTGTGGGCAGGAGGTAGTGAGAAGGTGACAGAGGACTGGTCCCTGCAGCCTCCCCCTCACTGGGAGAATCCAGTTCCTCAATAGCCCCCCTCCACTCACCTCCTCAGGGTTGGGCCTGAGGCTCTGGGGATCCAGTGGGCCCACACCAGCAAGCACAGGCACCACGGTGGCCTTTCTCTGGGGCAGGAAGGCAGACGGTCAGGGCAGGCATGGCCTGGACAGGGCTTTGGGGCTGAGGAGGGGCGGCTCAGAGGAAGACCCCATCTTGCTGTCAAGGCCGGGTAAACCCAGCCCCTGCCCTGGGGCTCACTCCAGCCACTGACTCAGGCCCTGCATTCAGGCCTCTGGGCCTTTGCAGACCATTTGTTCCCTCCACTTAGAACAACCTTTCCTTACTTTTGCTGACATATTCAGTCCCTTCCTACCTTGTGGTGTCTTCCCCAACCCTCACCCACCAAGCTGAGCGGAGCTAGCTCCCCCTAGGGGCCACGTCCACCCGGGAACCCCATTAAAAGGGGATAAAAATAACCCCAGCCCCTCCCTGAGGGGTTGTGTGGAGATGGATGATGACTTCCTGGCAGACGTCTGGTGCTCGCCGCATTCTGCGCCTGCCAGAATCCATGACCACGCTCCTTGTCCCTGGACAGGCAGAGTGGGGGCATGGGCTAAGAGCTGGCAGTGATCTCAGGGCCTGGTGGCCTCACCTGATCATACACGGGCCGCAGGATGCCCCACACATGGTCCTCAGGCACAGCCAGGCCCAGCTCCTCATGTGTCTCCCTCAAGGCCGTGTGCACCATGTCCTGGTCAGCGGGGTCATACTTGCCGCCTGGGAAACTAAACAGGCACAGGCAGCCTGGTCCTTGGGCTGTTGGGGCCATGGGGGTGGGGGTGGCATCTGTGGCAGAGGGCCAGTGACCCACCTAAGCCTCTGCCCCTGGTTTGCAGTGAGCCCTCCAACAAGCCGCAAGACCCCTCCAGGCTCAGTTTACCTCCCTGAGCAATGCGGGGATAATAAGGGAGACCTCAGACCCGCAAATTCTGTCTATGGCGGCCCCAGTGGCGCTGACGTTGACCCTAGGGTGGTCCCAATCCTCGCCAAGGGCTTCCCAGGCTCTGGGATCCGAATCTCCCCAATGTCGCCGGGAGGGGGCGGCGTCCTGCCCTTTTAGTGAGTGGGACCCGCTCCGTGTGACTCGGCGCGGCGCCCGGGCAGGGCACTCCCAGGCTGTGGGAGCCGGGGCGCGGGGCGCTGACCCTGTGGGAGCCCCGGGGCCTACGGGCTCCCCGCAGGCCCGTTCTCCGAGCCTCGAAGAAGCTACGTGCCTTGCCCACGGCGCCGACGGTCTCCGGGGTTCAGCGGCCTCTTCCTAAAAAGGGAGAGGAGTTCCTGGGAGGTGTACCTGACGTCACCCTTATGCCTCCCGGCCAGGCGACTGGAGCGCAGCGTGTAGAGCAGCGCCGGGGCCCCGCGCACCGAGCACAGCGGCACGAGCACTGCGGCTGCTGCGGGCCGCGCGCGGAGCCGGGCTGTAGCCTGAGCCAGCAGCTGCCGGCAGCGCCGCTCGCCCTCCGCCGACAGGCAGTCGGGCAGCATGTCCGGCCGGCCGCTCCCGGGACACGGAGGGCGCAGGGCTGGGAGGAAGGGGGCGGGGCAGCGGCTCGGAACCGGCGGGGGCCGCGCGAGGAGTCGGCCCGAAAGCCCCGCCCCGCCCGGTCCCTGGAGGCTCCCAGGCTGTGCCAGCGGCTTTGGGGGCAGGGCCTGCACAAGGGGCGGGGCCACTGCGGGAGGGGCTTGAGGGAACGGCCTCGTCGCAGGCTGGGGGCGTGGTCATAGGGGCGGGGCCTCGGCGGGACGGCGGGAGGGGATGAGGGAACGGCCTGGGGGCGTGGTCACAGGGGCGGGGCCACAAGGGCGTGGCCAGAACCCTGGGCTGCTTGCGAAGGGAGGGCCTGGGCCAGGGGCGGAGCTGGGGTGGATGGTCTGGCGAGTGTCCTCAAGCCCCCTGGGGCAGCTCGATCGGTGCGTAACTGGGCAGCCGAACGCACTCCTGACCCCGGAGTTCAGGAGTCGGGGTGTCTTGCTGCTGAGGCCCCCCTGGGCTCCGCACTCCTCCGCGCCCGCGTGTGTCGGTTCCTCTCCAGGGACCTCACAGGAAGTGCTCCAGGCTGGGCGGAGTCGGTGTTTAGAGGGCTCAGAGCGCGCCCCCAGGGAGGCCGAGGACCCCAGGGGCCGGGGGTGGAGTGCCCTTCGGCCCTCTTTCCTGGTTCTGCTGGACGGCTTATGCGCTTGCCCAACTGCTCCAAGGACCTTGAGTTGTCTCCCCTGCTCCTGTCCCTTCCTCCCAGCAATTTTTCCTCTTTTAGGTATTAGTTTAAATATCATTTTCTCTAGAAGTGACTTGGGTCACTTCTCAAATCCCTCCACCCACCCCACCTTGGCCTATGAGGTCGGTACCTATTGTCCCAGCCTTACACACAGCACCTAAACGTGCCATAGTAGGTGTCGCCATACTTGGCTTTGACTTGGAGCACTTGTTATCTGAACTGCAGTTTCACCCATCTGGTGGGTCATACCAGGCAGGGAGCAGAGAGCCCAGCCTCCCACATGGCCAGCCATCTGGCTGGTGTCACCACCTTCACCACCATCACTCTGTGCTTCCAGGGATGCCAGCTGCACTGGGCAGAGCTTTGGAAGGTCTGCAGCCCAGACTCGGACCTGGGCACTCCTGCGGTCCTCTACCCCCATCCCTGAGGACAGAAGTGCTCTGACCACCCATGCCAAATGGTTTAATGTTGGGGGTAAGGGAGAGGTAAAGCAGGGTTTGGAGGCGGCACCCCCAAGAGAGATGGGGGCAGGTGGGGAGGTAGGGGGCCTGGTCCAAGCCTGACACCAATCCAGCCTTGCTGTGACTCTGAGCTGACAGCCTCCCTCTCTGGGCTTCCACCTGCACTGTTCTCCTTGGGAAGAGAGGGGTTCTCTGCAGAGGTGAGGCTGGAAGCGGTGGAGTCCAGGGTAAGAGGACTCTGTGTACAGGGCACCCACCATCACTGAGGGTCCTGGTGAGACCCCAGGCATACGGCCGTGGGGGACAGGAGCCCCAGCCCACCTTGATCTTTGTCAGCCTGGATATTGGGGAGGGGGTACGGTGTCAGTCGGGCCCTTGGGATTTTGATAGGGCTTGAGGCTCCAGGGTACAGGTCCTGGTAGGTGAGGGGCCGATAGGTGGCTGGGGCCAACAGAGCCTCACGGGGGGCCAGCAGCTGATGGTGGAGCCGGGCAGGGGTTCTGGAAGTGAGAGCTGGAGATATGTTGGGGTCTGAGGGAGGAAAGGGTCTGAGTAAGCCCCAGACCTCTCCTCACATCCACAGCCTGACCCCTTCTCTGCTCCTCCATCCCAAGTTGCCTCCCTCTCAGCCTTTGCTCTTGCTCTTTCCTCTGCCTGGAATTTCTCCCCCATGTCCTCCCTCTCTCCAAATGCTTCCCAGTCCTCCAAGGCCCAGCTTGGGAACCACCTCCTCCAGGAAGCCCACCTGACATCCCCCACCCTGTTCTCAGCACTTGTTCCTACCCTGTTCTCTCTGAGCGGGACCCCAAATTGTCTCGGAAATCTTTGCTTCCCCCTCTCTGGCCACACAGGTGCCCAGTGGGCTTGCTGAGCATGTCGGATCCCCCTCTTGGAGGGCCCGTGGGGCTGTCCTCATGCTTCCCGCCCACCGTGCAGGCTCGGGTCCCACTGTGTCTGTGAGTTGGGCGGCTAACCTTTCTCCTGCCCCGCGGAGCCCTTCAGCAGGCAGGGGCTGAGGCTGCTACGGCTTCGGGCTGGGAGGCTGAGCAGGGGCCGTGGAGATACAGTCCTGAAGATGGGGGCAGGGGGTCAAGGTGAAGAACCCAGGCTAAGGGTCTGGTTCAGGGTCAGACAGTGGGACCCAGGACAAGTCCGTGGGTGTGACCCTGAAACAAGGCTCAGGAGCAGAGACCTTAGGAGACACCTGAGGATGTGGGTATGGGGCTGGGTTGGGGCAGCAGGGCAGAACTGGCGGGGGCCAGACGGTACCAGGAGTCCGGGTCACTCTCCCTAAAGCCCTTGGCAAAAGGGTTGCTGGCGATTTTCAGCTGGGTGATCTGCAGAGGAGAAAGTGAAATGAGGGGTCTGCACGGAGCCAGAGAAGGCTGTGGGGTCCCAGACTCAGCCATCCTGTCCTCCCTGGACGGCCCCTCACACCTGGTCAGGACTACGGAGCCAGTGGATGTACAGGCTAGGGAGTGACTATGGGCAGATGTTCACTGAGTCCCAGGGAAGGAGAGAAGGGCTGGGGTCTGTGCATGTGGGGCTAAGAGCCTGGGGCCTCAGTCTCCACCCCTGTGAAATGGGCTGGCGGGTGCCCCATGAGCTGTGCCTAACCCACCCGGTGGTTCTGATACGCTGTCACAGCCGTGAACTGGGTCTCCGTGAAGACAAAGGACTTGAAGTTCTCCTGGGCATAGCGCTCGCTGTCCTTGCGTGGGTCTACGAAGACCACGTGGAAGCGGGGCTGGTAGCGGTGCATGGAGTTGAGAATGATCTGCGAGGGGTGCAGAAGGGGGTGTGCAGGGGTGGGAGACAGCAGCAGGCTGTCACTGAGACTGCCCCCTTTCCTGTGCGGGTCATGCAAGGTCTGAACTTGAGTGTCTACCGTTCTGGGTCAAAGGCTCCTTGATGTCTGAGCCTTACTGCACTCTGCCTGCCCTCACCCTCATCCGGCTGCCTGCTTTGCCTTCAGAGCCAACCAGAATCACCTGGAGTTCCTCAGCTGCCTTGTGCTGGTCTCCCTGCCTCCACCTGGCCCTTCTGGTCTCCACACAGCAGCCTCCGTGAGCCAAAGCCTGCCACCCTTCAAAACCTTCCTGTGGCTCCCACCTCACACAGAGCAAAAGCCAGAGTACTTTTTGCAGCCAGCTGGTCCTGCAGACCAGCCCGGCCGCCTCCAGGATCTCTCTCTGCCCCTGTCCCCTCCTTGCTCCACTCCAGCCACATAGGAGCCTCCTTGCAGTTGCCCCATTCATCCAACATTCTCTAGACTCAGCGCCTTTGCACTTTCTGTTGTTGGCTTGTTGGTTTGTTGCCTGCAACATGCATGGGCTCCCTCCTCCACTTCCTTCAGATCTCTGTTCAAATCTCACCCAGCAGCTTCCTGGGCCTCCTGAAACCAACGGCTACCTCCGTCTCGGCACCCCACTCCACTTCCGGTTCCTTTTTCTCTCGGCATTTATCACCACCTGAGACACTGCATCCAGTGTCTTCTGGGTTCTCTGCCTACCAGGTGCCCCCTCCCCCAGGAGGGCAGGGCTCTTTCTGTTTGACAAAGCGTCAACAGTGCTGTGTTCTGGCACCTACCACAGGCCTGGCTCGGGGTGGCCGTTCCATAGACATTGTCCATGGGAAGGACAGTGTTTGCTGGAGCATTCCCACACCCTCAGCCCACCTCCCCACCTGCGTGGACCATCCCATCTGCTGTCCAGGCCCCGGCCAGGTCAGCTCAGCTCCCCGGCTTTGACCATCAGTAGTAGGAAGTGGGGCTGGGCAGCCGGCCCTGGCTCCGGACCCGTTGTCCCCTGAGCAGGACCAGCCCCTCCCCCCGTGACCCGGGCCTCACGTGGCCGTTCTCGTCCAGCAGGTTGTTGGTCAGCTTGAGCTTGTCGAAGGACACGGTCTGGCGCATCCACTGGGCGCCCTTGGCCGGTGAGTCAGGGTGGAAGTGCACACGGCCGGGCGTGGCCGGGTCCGCTTTGCCAGCCACCAGCCAGGCCGAGCTGTGGAAGGCGTACCTGGGGAGCAGAGCGAGGTGCTGAGGGCACCCCATGGGCACCCCTTGGCTGCTCCCGCCTGCAGCCGAGACGGGTGGGGCGAAGGAGCCATCACTGTCTCCACTACAGGTCACACACTATCCACATCTTCCACATGAGCAACCCGAGGCTCCAAGACGGCTGTCTGGCCCTGAGTGCCCTGCGGATTCCGCCCGGCTGGCCCACTGCCCACTTCAGACTGTTGGCGGCCCTGAGCTGGGCTCCGCGCTGCCACCAGGCTCCCCATCATGGCCCGAGGAATGGGCCTCCCTGACCCTGGCTGCTCCGGCCGGATGCTGCCTTCCCAGAGTGCACCTGGGGGTCCATCCAGCACCTGAGGTCTAAGCCGTGTACCCCGGCTTCCCCCCAAACCTGTATCTCTTGTCGTCCAGGGGCGCGAAGTCCATGAGCAGCGCGTAGTCAGCCCGCGTGTCCATGCCCAGGATCTTCACCTGGAAGGTGGGGAACATCCTCCTGCAGGGGGGAGGCACCCAGCAGCCTGAAGGTGGCTCCGGCTGGCCCAGCCCCCACCACCCGCACACACACCCCCCCACCCGCCCCTCACACCTGCCGGCCTTGGTGACAATCATTTCCGTGCCCAGCTGATTGAACTCCTCCCACAGAGCCTTCATCTCCAGCTGGACCGTCACGCTGGACACACGTGGGTTCTTGGGGCCCTGCCTGGGGGGCTCGGCCACGATCTGGGTCCCCGTGGAGCCAGGGGACGGGCCTGACGGACACACTAGCCGGGACTCCCAGTTGGAGCTGGTCATGGGCAGGGGGTAGGTCTCTGAGGGTGCGAGTACCCCAAGACTGGCAGAGAGGAAGGCTGGGGGGAGAGGACAGAAGCATGGACCCCCTGCTGTCCTCACCTACCCCCAACTCCACCCAGCCAGCCTTCATCTTTCCGGTGGCATCCGGGGGCCTCTTCCTCCGGGAAGCCCTCCTTGACTGCCAGGCCCGTGTGATCTCATAGTGAACTGGACTCAGCATCATCTGGTGAGGTAAATGCTCGCTGAGAGCTCCTGGAGGCCAGAGACCAGGCCTGTCTGGCTCCCCAGGGAATCTTTGAGCCATTGGGTGGCCATGGGGCCTTGAGCAAATGAGTTCATCTCCCTGAGCCTCAGTTTCCCCCTGCATAGTAAGGGGCTTTTAATACCCGCCTCATTGGGCTGATGTGAGCATTTGGGACACGTTCAGGGCCTGGTACACAGTAGGCCCTTCATAAATGACACATGCTGTGGAGGCGGGACACTTGAGGTTGTAGGGGTTGGGTGGGGGTTCTTTCTCAGCTCTGTGGAGACCCCACTGCCTGGTCCTGCTTACGGAGAGCTGAGCTGAGAGGAGACCCCAACGAATTGCTCTGGTCCACCTCAAAAACCTGCCTAAATCTTTCTGCCTCTGGAAACCAGCTTTGTGCTCTGGCCTCATTTTTTTCTAAAGATCCCATCTTTTGATCTATAATCCTGGCACACAAGGCCTGGCCCAAAGCTTTGCCACCTCTACCCTCTGGTTAAAAAATAAATAAAAAATCCTAACTGCAATGGGATGCTAGTTTATACCCATGAGGATGGCTATCACCAAAACAAAAGAAAACAAAAAAGAAACAAAACGATAAGTACTGGCAAGTATGTGGAGAAAGGAGAACCTTGTGCACTCTTGGTGGGAATGTAAAATGGTATGGCCGCTGTGGAAAACAGATGGATGGTTCCTCAAACACTTAAAACTTAGCATTGCCATTTGATCCAGCAACTTTATTTACTTCTAGGGACCTGAGCAGATTATCTGCACATCTGTGTTCACAGCAGCATTATTCATAATGGTCAAAAAGAGGGAGCAACCCAAGTGTCCAGTGATGGATGAATGAATGCAAAATGTGGGCTATCCAGACACATTATTCATCATGATTACTTAACCTTAAAAGGAAAGAAATGTTGACACCTGCTACAACATGGACGAATCCTGGGGACATGATACTAAGTGAAATAAGCCAGTCATCAAGGGATAAGTACTATATAGGAGGTCCCCAAGGTCATCAAATTCATAGAAAACAGGAAAAAGGGAGCTGGGGGCTGAGAAAAGGGGGTGGAGAATTACTGTTTCATGGGGACAGAACTTCAGTTTTGCAAGATGAGAACATTCTGGGGGTGGATGGGGGTGTTGGCTGTACAACAATGTGCATGCACTTAATGCCACTTCTGTGCCCCTACAGTATTTATGGAAGTCTATTTTACACAATTAAAAATTTTCTAATAGGGGAAGCCGGGATGGCTCAGTGGGTTAAGTACTCGCTTTGCAGCGCCGGGGACCGGGGATCGAATCCCGGTCCCGGCCCGTGCGGAACCATATGCTGAGCTGGGAGCTCCCCCAGTTCAGTTCTCTCTCTGTCTCTGTATATATCTCTCTCTCACTCTCTATCAAAAATAAAAAAATATTAAGAAACATTGTTCCAAATTTGTTAAAAAAAAAAAAATTTTTTTTCTAATAGAAAAAAAGAATCCTGAAGCACCGATAATTAGTATCTAGCAGCCCCAGGAGGGGCCGTGGGATCCCCTGGGCAGAGGTGGAATTTCAGTGCTGGATGGATGGAAAGACAGATAGATGGGTGGAGATAGTGACTAATGAGCTAACAGGTGGGCAGCACCTGGCCGGGGCTGGCACAGAGTAGGGCCACCTGGCTATAGCCTCAGGGCTGCATCCCCCAGAGGAGCAGGAAGGGTGGATAGATACATGTCCCTCATTATCCGCACCGCGCAACTGCCATGACAACCAGTAACTAATGCCAGCCCCCACGGTCCATGGTGGTGGGTCCCTAGGGGAGAAGCTTGTGGCCCCATGAGGCCTGGGGGCTTCCCAGGCTGGTCACTGGCTCCTTGCCCATCCCGACCCTTGTCCCACGCCTCAGTGACCCCAGGAAGGGGCCTGTCCTCTGCCCAGTTTCTCTAAGAGCCAGCACCCTTCTGGGTCAGGTCCGGAGAGAAAGTCGCAGGCTTCGTGTCCAGACGGTCTCCTGATACTGAAGGGGCGCGGCCCAGGGAGGGGAGGGGACAGTCCCACGGTTCCCCACTCCTGAGCAGTCTTCCACCTCACAGAGACAGCTGTCCCCCCTCTGGTCAGCACCCCACATTGCACCTGGTGGTTTGAGTCCATCAGCCCTGCCCTGAGGGTCTGAGGCCTCAGCATGGGATGCTCCTGCCCCACCGTCTTGCCCGGGGCTTGAGTCCCATGGGGTTTCCTTTGTCCCCATGCCCAGTCCCTACCCACTCACCCTGAAGCCCAAGCCCACGCACAAGGCTGCCTTGGCTGCCTGCACCATACCTGCCATGGGGGCAGCCTGGATGGAGCAGAAGCCCTGCTCAGCTGGGGCTGGGCTGTGGCGGCCACCTGAGGGGGCCCTGGCTGCAGGCAGATCGGGGGTCAGCCACCTGGATCCCCTGGTCCGCTCAGTGGCACAGTTCAGCTCTCCGGTGCTCACTCCATTCCGGTCTCTTGGCAGGACTGTCTTCCCTCCTCGATCGCCCGGGTCTTGGTTCCCCACCTGGCCCAGCACCGGGTTCGCTTGGGGGGTCCCTGGCTTGGGGCTGTGCAGGGGCCCTTCTCCAGCCACCCTCACCCTGGACCGTCCTTCTGTGGCCACTGGCCGGGCTTGTCCAGCTCCAGGCACGATGCTGTGCGGGAGGAGGGCAGGTGGGAAGGTTCTGACGCAGCAAAGCCTCCCTCTGCCCCTCCCCACCCCCTCCCCCGGCTCCTCCCTTCCCAGCTAGGAGCCCCCCAGCCATTCCTGATCAATGGGCTCAAGCACAGGGTGGCGGCCCATCTTGAGGACGGCTGGGTGGTGCCAAAGGGCCCAGGCAGGGCCCCCTGGAGGGGCTGGGGGCCGATGGGGCCGATGGGGAGTTGGGGAGGCCACAGAAGTGGCAGCAGCAGCCAGGGCTGAATGGCAGAAGGGATGCCCTCTCTCACCAGGACTCAGAACCCTGACCTGGGGCTGCTGGTATGGATGTGGGAGGGGGCAGCACAGCAGGTGCTGGCATAGCCCGCTGTGTGGGTGGGAGGGAGCCTGGGCCTCCTGCCGGCTCAGCCCAAAGAGCTGTGCGATGCTGGCAGGCCTCTGACAGTCCCTGTGCCTCAGTTTCCCCAACTGAACTAAGTTCATAATCTTAGAGGGACCAACAAGTCCGAGGGGCTGCTTCTCTCCGCCTCCAGTGGACCTCTGGTCCTTTCAGCTCCGGCATGCCTGCTGCTCCTGTCCCCAGGCCCCAGGGTCCCGCAGGGAGAGGGTGGGCGGCCCTGGCACACACCGCTCTGTTTGCTGCTGGACAAGATGGGAGTTCTCTGTGCTTGTGATGGAGGGTCCCAGCGGCGCCCAGGGGCCACCCTGCCTGGGGGTCCACCGTGGGGCGAGTTGGCGGTGGGAGGAGTGGTGGAGGGGCGGGCCAGCCTGGGTCTCTGCTGGCTGACATGTGGGAGTATGTGTGTGTAAGCCTGTGGTCTGCGTGATGGGAAGCATCCTCACACGTGGGCATGAGCACACTGGCACGCCAGCCCACATGCACACATGTACACACAGACGCTGACCACATGTGTTTGCACGTGGACAAGCTCCTGCGTGCACAGACACACCCGCTCACACACATCCCCCCTCCCCCCCAGCACAGCCTGCCTGCCCCAGGCTCCTGCGGGCCCCCTGCCCCCTCATCCATCTTGCCTGCCAGCCCGTCCCTAGCCCCCTGGTATCTTTCACACCTTCTCATCTCACTGCTCGATAGCAGGAGGCAGCGTGGCAGCTGTGGCCGCGGGGAGATGGATGGGCTGGGGGCGGCCAGGGCGTGAGGCCGCGACAGCGCAGGGCTCAGCCAGGAACTGCGTCCCGCTGAGCTCGGAGCCCCTGCCCAGTGCAGCCCCGCCATGGACTCCCTGCAGAAGGTGCCTGGGTGGGGACTCAGGGACCCCAGCAGCAGATCCTGGGCTCACTCCTTCCCCGACACGGATATGGGGCGTCCCGAGGGCTGGAGGAACCTTCCCCCAGCCCCAAAGGCACCTGCTCCCTGTGTCCCTGCACCCTGGTGGACGGAGCCTTGTCAAGCTGCACCCCTTCCCCAGCCCTGACGCCCCCTGCGCTCCCATGGGCGCCGGGCTCACTACACACCTGGAAATGCACATCCAGGCTGGGCACATGGCCACATACAGACCCTCTCTGAAGAGCAGCCAAGGTGCTGAGACTCGGAAACATGTATGTGCACACACACACCCACATGGGCACTCACACACGTGTGCATATACATGGGCACATGCCTGTGCTCTCCCAGACCAACTCTCCAGCCCCAGGAGTGTCAGGGGGGACCCCCCTCTGTGAATGGTCTCTGGAAACCCCTCTGCTGGTCCCAGGACTGTCTTTCTCCAAGTTCCTCCCACAGTGTAGGATCTCCCCTGCATAAGAGTGGGAACAGAGACAGCTACCACTGGCCCCAGGACGCACAGCATGTCCCAGCCCACACTGGGCCAGACCTGCCCCAGATCCTGAGGCCACAGAGAGGGGCCACACAGGACAGAGGACAGGACCCGTGGACCCCTGGACGTCTTTTACTTTATAGAATGGGAAACTGAGGCATGGAGGTGTGGGGGTGGCAAGGCTCATGATATATAGAGCAGGTGGCCAAGGGGGCCCGTGAGCTG
The DNA here is from genome assembly GCA_004027555.1 of Craseonycteris thonglongyai. NCBI lineage: Eukaryota > Metazoa > Chordata > Mammalia > Chiroptera > Craseonycteridae > Craseonycteris > Craseonycteris thonglongyai. Next base: position 41,831 of record PVKE010007776.1, read on the forward strand.
GGGATTGTGCCTCAGGACCCACCGTTCAGCGGGGAGGGCTGAGGCCGGGCAAGTGTGGCCTGGGTTAGGCGCCTGGGGTGGGGGGCCAGCGTGGGCAGGGCGGGCACGGAGTACGTGATCTTCTCCGTCTCGAAGAAGGCAATGCCCTTCTTGTAGTAGGCAGCCTCGTTGATGAAGATGGGGTACACGGTGGACTCCCCCTCATAGAGCATGTCCTCACCACTGAACATCTGGAAGATGGGGGCACCGGGCTGCAGTGGCTCGAAGGCTCGGTCCTGGAAGGAAAGCCAAGGGCCAAGGGATGACCCCTCAGGGATGCCCAAGAGAGGCCCCTCATGTATGGCCTCGCCCGTTCATGCCTCCCCCTCCTCAACCTCTGTGACAAGGCGTGTGCTGAGATGCCCACTGGCCCTGTGTCTAGAAACGGAGACACCCGCCACCCTAGGAAGACGGTCGTCATGGTAGCAGTGTGGCCCCCCCAGGACATGGGCCTTGTTCCACAGCGCCCCCATGTGGCAGCAGGCAGTGCGGCAGCGGGAGGGCTCCCCATTTTTCCCAGCTGACTCGCGGCCAGGCCAGGCGCAGACACGCAGGGTTCCCCGGTTTCGGTTCCGGAACATTCTGTAGCTGCACCTCCCAGCAGGGGACTTGAGTCATGCCTGCTCCACGCCCCCTCCTTGTCTGTGCCCAGGAGAGGGGTCCAGGCTGCTGAGGAGCCAGCTAATGCCCTCCACTGTGGGCTGACCAGACGTCCCGTTTGGAACGGGGCAGTTCCGTTGCTTTCTGACCCGTTTAAAACGGGACGTTGGGTCAGCCTTCTCCACGGGCACTGGGAGCATCACTGTGGCCGGGGGTTCCAGGTGTGTGTGCAGGGTTCCCGGGGAGGCAGGAGGGGCAGGGCGTGGGGCCCAGGCCACTGTCCAGCTGCTAATTCTGAGGTGCTGGTGACTCTGTGGGAGGCACTGTGGTCCTTGCCTCTGGGCCTCCATGTTCTGATACCTCTCAAGGCTGTGACCCAGGAATCCATGCCCCTCCCCGCCCTCACACACACCTGCAGCTGAGGATGCACCATGCCGGCCAGGTCCCCGTCCTTAGTGCGTGGGAAGTCCACCTTCCTCAGGATTCTGTACGCTTCCATCTCAAAGGCAGGGAAGGCCGTGCCTGCCTGGAGGCGGCATGTGTGAACTGTGGGGGCCGCTCAGGGCTGCTTCCCAGCCCACCCGAGAGCCGAGCTCCTTAGCTCCAGGCCAGGCTCTTTTCCGACCAGCGAGGCCCTGGGTGGGGGTGGGGGCGTCTCACCCTGGTTGAAGAGCTGGATGAAGTCCAGAGCCGCAACCACCAGGGCCCTCATTCTGGTGAAAAGTTCGGCGCACAGCACGCCCTGAGGCTGGGGGCCCAGCTCCAGGGCTGGGGACCAGGAGGGAAGGGGTCAAGCAAGTGCCCCTGAGAGGGGGCGGAGTCCAGAACCCGGGCATCTGGCCCCACACTTCCCAGCCCGTTCTCGGCCAACCTAATCCGTTCTTGACCACTGAGCTCACGCTATAACTCTCCTCCCCTGGCAGCTGGTACAGGAAGACTCGGCAGGTCACCTCCGGGCTCTGCATCTGCGAGCAGAAGGGGAAACTGAGGCAGGCGAGGTGGGGAAGACTATAGAGAAAGCACAGGGCACCAGGTAGGGAAGTGGGATGGGGGTTCTAAGGGCTTGGAGTCCCTGCAGGTAGCCGGCCCCAGGGACAGGAGCCCAGAGAACCCCCACCCCCCCGGAGAGGACGGGCCAGCAGCCTCGGGGCCTCTTCCCCCACCCCGCTCTGCGGTCTGGGGCACAGGGTTACCTGTAGGTAGCGGCACAGGTGCATGGCGAAGGCGCCGCGCGCTTTCCAAGATGAGGCAGGCGCCCATCCTGGCCGCCGTGGTGTTGTGCAGGCCAAGGACAAAGTCGAAGGCCCGGCCTGAGGCCTTGGGCCCCAGCAGCTGGTTCAGCTTTCGGGCCCTTGTCACCTCGTATGGGTCATCCTGGTGGCCCCTGGCACTGCAGGGGCAGGGAAGGGGATATCAGTCTCAGTCTGTCGTCAGAGGTTTAATGGGAGGAGGGGCAGCTTTCTGTATTGACGGGAGTGAAGCCCCTGGAACCCTGAGGGAGACAGGGCAGCTCAAGGGCTCATCTCTGGGGGGCTCTACGGGTGCCCGTCCCGCTCAGAGCCCTCCTTGGCTCCCCACCATAAAGGTCAAACTCTCAGCCTGGCCCTGCCCACCTGCCTTATCAGCTGTCAGCCCAGCCACACTTCCAAGCACCCTGCTGGTCTCACTTCCAGACCTGTGCACCTGCTGGGCCCTTTCCTGCAAACTCCTTCTCTCCTCTCTGCACCTGGTTAACCTTTGGGGCTTGCTGAGACATCACCTCCTCCCAGAAGCCTTCCCTGACTACCCTTGGCCAGGTTAGATGCTTTGTGTCCCTCCCCCTACACTCTTGCGATTTGGTTTGCTGGTTTCTCCCTCCATCTCCCCAGTAAGCAGAGGACAACACCTCAGTCCTTCTCCCCAGTCTCAGAGGAGGCCCTGATGCAGCCTGGGGTCAGGAAGGGCTTCCAGGAGGAGGTGACATCAATCTGGATTTCCCTAAACAGGAAAAGGAAGGATGAGCATTGGATGCTGAGGGGTGTGCCCTGCTGGTGGCAGGAGGGGAAGTTCGAGGGGAGGACCTCAGAGCCAGGCTCAGGGGTTGGGCCGACCCGGCGGGCAGGGGCCCGGCATGGCGAGGGCCCTCACGTGAGGAAGGTGCTGGTGAAGGTGCGGTTGAGGTCCTGGCCCACGTAGCGAAGGCAGATGGCCGTGGCCGCCGGATTGGCCAGCACAGGCGTGGAGGAGAAGCTGGGTCTCTGCAGCTCGCCCAGATCCCTCAGCCAGTGCTGGACCAGGCAGACGCCGGCCATCTCATTGCCATGGGTGCCCCCGGTCACTGCCACACGGCGTAGAGGCTCCCGCCGCACAGGCAGCGAGCACATCCTGTGTCGGGTGGAGGCCTGGTGGCTGGGCCGGCTCAGCTACCCACGCAGGGATGTGGGGCTCAGCACTCAGAGCTGGGGTGGCGGCGGCGAGCACCCCAGTAGGTCGTGAGCCTTAGCTGGGCAGCATGGGGCTTCCAGGCAACTCCCGCAGGCGCCTCTGAGCAGGGTGGTTACCTGCCGATGGCGGTCTGGGTGTGCAACTGCCTAGGCTGGTGGGTGTTTATACGCCTGGAGCTCCCTGGGCAGGAAGTGGGTGGTGCAGGCTGAAGTCCATCCCGAAGTCAGGAGCCTCGTTGTCTCCGCACCCAGCGCTGCCCCACACTGCAACCGGCCGCTGCCATAGTCCATTGCACTCCGTCTGGTCCTTGCCCTCTGTCCCTCCTCTGGGGAGAGGACAGCCCCACCCCCCAGAGCCAGGCAGGGCTCCTCCTTGGGAGCAGCACACGGCCTAGAAAGTGACTGTCAGGGACTCCTTAAGGCCTGGGATGAAGAGAAACTCCCCCCACCACCCCCAGAGAGCCTCGGAGGGCTGCCAGACACAGGCTGCTCACTGCACAGGGGTCCAGCCACAGGCGGGCGGCCCTGGAATGCAGCTTCATGCCCACCACCAGCCAGGCCGGGCTCCTGCCAGTTACCCATTGAGACGTGCGCCTTGGCAGCCACCTGTCCCCTCCACCCTCCTCAGCAACACGCTTCTGTCCTTGCAGCCCCCAGAGGGACAGCTGTCGGTCAGCACTGGTGCAGCTTGCTTTGCTGGGGAACTGACCCTCAGACCCATTTCACAGATGTGGAACCTGAGGCTCAGAGAGAATGCCCAAGGGCACACGGGGCACGAGAGGCAGAGCTGGAGCTGGGACCTGGGGGTGTCCGCTCTGCTCCCCCGCCCCAGGCCTGTCCCACTGCCAGGTTCAGAGTTGTTGTGAGGGGTAAATGGAATCACACATGTCTGGGACCCGGGGATCCCTACTCCGGGCACAGAGGCCCTAGCTGCGGAAGGTCCCCTGACCTCTGACCTCTCCCCGAGGGTCCCGGGGCCTTGGGGTCCGTGGTTCCACATCACAAGCTGTGGCCCCCGATACAGAGGCTGCCCAGCTCGGTCCGGATTCTGCTGACAGGGTGCTGGGCCCCTTGGGGGAGGAAGGAAGGGCCTGCTCAGCAGACCTGGCTATTTGGGGGGGGTTCTCGGGGCACTTCCTGCCAGGAAGTGCTGGGCCCCCAACTCCGGAGAGGAAGACGGCAGGAGGGTCCCGAAAGCTTCACTTCCCTTGGTGAGGACCCAGCTTCCCTGTTTCACAGGGTATTTATAGAATGAAAGGGGGACTGGGGGCTGGTGTAAGAGGCCCCAGAATAGCAGCTCCCAGGCCCAACTGAGTTCATGTGTGTGTTCGTGTGCTGGCAGATCTGCGTGTCCATGCCTGTTGTGTGTACTGACGTGCGTCCATGTCACAGCAGGTAGAACAGGTGAGGTGGGCCTACGGAGCCCCACCTCTGCGCTGGGTCATAAAACGCAGGGCACAGTCTTTGTTCTGTGTGTGGGTGACACTGTCTCCAGACCGGGCCTGGTCAGCCATGACAGAGAGAAAAGGGCTGGCGGGTGGAGGGAGTTGGGGATGCTTGTCACGTGGGTGGCCTCTCCCGGACAGCCTCCCGGGACAACAGTGACAACCTGCCTTCGGTGTCCCTTGCAACCAGGCTACAGCCGTGTGACTGTGTTCTTCCCATCCAGGGCCACCGAGACGCTGGCAATCTGGGACTGCCCTCCCCCCCACCCCCCAGAGTCCCTGACTCCTAGAGCCACGTTTGCCTTGGAGGCTTTGTCCCTTCTCTGAACGACAGCAACCAATAACCAAGAGGGCAAAGGGGACGAGACCGAGGTGTGGTGAGGACAGTGACATCTTCAATGAGCAGAACCTTCTATTCTTTGCTCACTGGACTGTGGTCCAGAGATCGATTCTTCTCAATCCCTTTGGCTCTCTCTTTTCTGTCCAAGGGTCATTTTGAGGAAACAACCTCCCAGGGCAAGAGCCGGGAGAGTGGGGGGTCTCTCAGACCCAGGCCCAGTGGTCACTCAGTTTCTACCTGGGCCATCCATCAGTTCTTCCATCCACCCACCCAACTATCCATTGCCTCACTCACCCATCCACCCAGCACTCACCTGCCCTTCTACCCACTCATTAGCTCATCCATCCCTCCATCTACCTCCCTTCTATGCCGTGTTCCTCTCACTTCCTTATTCATTCTTTTCTTCACTCATCAACAAATACCCACTGTTGAATCTACCCTGTACCCTCATGGAGACAACTGTCCCCAACGATTCCAATAGGAGCAGGAAGGTCATGCTTCCCCTGAACCTCAGCCACTAGTCCAGTTGTCCTGTGGCTCTGAGGGGTGAGGGGCCCACCGAATTAAGACTGGGGAGGTTAGAAGTGGACTCCCAGGCTGAGGAGCAGGAACAGAGCAAGAGGCTGGTCACAATGGACCAGATATGCTCTGTTTACTGCTCCCCACCCCACATGAGCTCAGCTCTACCTGTGTAAACTCAGTTCAGCCCTAGCCTGTCTCTAGACCTCAGTTTCCCCATATGTCAGGTGAAGTGGCCAGATTGAGACTCGGCCCACTCTGACCTCCTTCTGGGAGTCTAGAGCAAGGGTGACAGATGAGACCAGCATGTGCACAACCCGCTCCTGTGTCCATAGCAGACATCACTAATCAATGCCTGTGCTCCTTCCTACTGATTCACACATAGCATCAGCGTTCATGTCCATTCCACACTTCAGGCCACTTCAGGTCAGACAAACCCAGCTCCCCAAAGCAGGTGTGCATGGAGTGCTGTTAGAAACCGCTCTGTATTTGGGGAGCCTGATTATAGATCTGATACAAGGGAGTCCTTTCTAACATGGGAGATGCCCAACCTTGTGTGTGGGGGGGGTGAGTTCTCCATCACCAGACATATCCAAGCAGAGGGTCAAGGAATCTGGGAGGAGGTTATCGAGGGGACTTGGGCCCTGAAAGGGGTGACCCAGACACCCAGAGGTCCTGCCCAGCTGAGGGACTGTTCTTTGCACAATCTTTGCACCCTGGATGGGACGCCCACCTTTCAGGGACCGCTGAGCCCCTGGGCAGCAGCAGGACAGAAGGGTCATGGGTGGGGGTGGGGTGCTGGAGGGGGGCGGAGCGCTCACAAGAGGGTGCAGCCCTGGGAGCTCAAGGCCCAGCTCATGACCTGCTTTTGCAGTTTGCTGTAGGGTGGGTAGTGGATTTCGTTGAGCTTCTCCAGGCCTGGGTGGGAGAGCAGGCAGGAGCGGTGGTGGGAAAAGGTGTCGAAGGAGAATTTGCCATGGTATCTTCCCATCCCACTGTGGCCTGCAAGGGCACGGAAGTGAGGGTCTGAGGCCGGCAGCCCCCCAAGCCTCGGGAGCAGCTCCCCAGCCTCAGGAGCAGCCCCCCAGCCTCGGGAGCAGCCCCCCAGCCTTGGGAGCAGCCCCCCGCCTCGGGAGCAGCCCCCCAGCCTCAGAGGAGCCCCCCCAGCCTCAGGCGAGCCCCCCAGCCTCAGGGGCAGCCCAGGCTGGAGCCCCTCACTGGCAGGGAGTTCAGGGAAAGCCATGCCATTCTGAGCCGTTTTACAGATAGGAAGACCGGGGCCTTGAGAGGCCTAGAACCTGGATCAAGGTTCATTGGTGAGTGAAGGCCCACCTGGGCCTGCCTGGGTCTGGGGTACCAGCCTGGGATTCCCCTGGGGGTGGGGGCTGGAGGGTGGGAGAGGGCCAGGCTCACCAACTCCCCCCAGTGGCAGGGACGACAGAGTCAAGTACATGAAGCCCTCGTTGCCTCCAAAGCTACCACTGCTGGTCCTGTCCAGCATCTGCTTCACTACCTGCGGGCAGGCGGGGGAGGCAGAATGGGGGGCCCGTCCTCTGGAGGGAGGCTCGGGCCCCTGGCCATTCCACAGGGAGGAGAGGAGCTTCCCGTGCCATTGGCTACTGAGCAAGCCTCGCCTCTCAAGCACTGTCATGAGCAGAAGAGCCCGTGGACCTCAGCCAGGGCTCGGAGGGCCCCGCTCCGCTCTGCCTGCACCCCCACATGGAACCCCTGCGCAGTGTAGGAAGAGGGGCCTCTGTGGGCAGGCAGGGGGCTCTCTGTCCTGGTGGGGGCTGCCCCAGCCAGGGTAGACAGCAGCGCAGATGGGCATCTGGCAGGTGGTTGGTCCCGGCCCAGCCCTTGTGCAGGGAGCCGTGGTCCGGGGGGCCTGTATTGGGGGCGCCTGGGAAAGGGAGGTCACTTTCAGCCCCTCTGCTGCCCCGCCCTGCCCGAGCCCCACCTGCTGGCTGCTGGAGAAGGCGTACAGGGCCAGGGGCTTCTCCCGGCGGTTGATGAAGGCGATGGCTTCGTCCAGGCTCCTCACGGTCAGGATGGGCAGGATGGGCCCGAAGATCTCCTCCTGCATCACCGGCTCTGTCTCCTGCACGTCCACCAGCACCGTGGGGGCTGCCCGGGCACAGGGGACGGCTCAGCCCAGGGCCGGGGCCTCGGCAGGGCCCAGGGACCCAGGGCTCCAGGCTCGGGGACGTTCTAGGGAAGAGAGTCTCCCCACAGCCTCTGAGATGTGACTCGGATCAGGGCCTGTGGGGCCCCGGGAACCCCCAGGCTTGGTCTTACAGTCAGGGGGTAACCAGATCTCAGACCCCCGGAGCCCGAGGCCCTCGGTCCCAGCCTGTGGGAGCAGCAGCGTCACGGCTGAGCCCTTCAGAGCAGGAGACAGGGCTGCTCTGTAATGACAGCCCAGCGGGTGCTCAGGACTGGCCTTCGGAGGTCAGGACCCGGGAACCGGGGGCTCGCAGGACGGGGGTCACAGCCTGTGGAGCTGCAG
>PVKE010007777.1:0-49595 GCA_004027555.1 Craseonycteris thonglongyai
AAAAAAAAAAAAAAAAAAAAAAAAAAAAAAAAAAAAAAAAAAAAAAAAAAAAAAAAAAAAAAAAAAAAAAGATAATAGATGATAGATAGATAGATAGATAGAAAAGGGAGGGAGGGAGGGAGGAAGGGAGTTTTGTGGAACATTATCTCACAGGGGCATCTCATCACAAATTCCTAACTGGGCAGGTAATGGTGGCTAATCACACCCCAGGCATATAAATTTTGTAGTAAGTTTACCTTTGCCTATGCACACCCTGTTCATTGATTCTGTGCATGCAGGTTAATACACTTTTCAAATGCCCCCACCTTCTAATACCTGACCACCCTTTAATACCCTTCCTTCCAAAGTGTGCAAAAGAACGTATCATTTAATCCTCCTGTAACCTGTCTGTCTTGCTTTCTCCCACCTTCATGTAATCTTCTGTATGCATAAAAGAAACTGCAAACTGCTGTTCTCCAAAGCACTTATCTCAGTCTGTTGAAATCTTGCTTCCAGGTGTATCCTCTGACTCAAATGAAGTTTTATAAGAATTCTCTACAGGTTTGGACATTCTTATCTCGACAATGGATGGATGGGTAGAGATAAAAAGATAGATGACAGATATACTAATAGATGATAGATAGAGATAGATAGATAGATAGACTGACAGATAAAGATAGAGATAGATAGATAGATAGACTGACAGATAAAGATAGATGGAGAGACATGCATAAGAGTCATCTGACTGTTATCATTGAACAAAAACAGGAATTAAAGGAGAAAGAGAGAGCACAGGAAAAGAATCCTTAGACTATCTGGAAATAGGTGTTTTTATTTGTGGGTAAACTTATGACCTAGCTGCTAGCTAGTAAAGAAGTTTTTCTGGTCACTCTTCAGTCAAGCAAACTGACTAGGGGCTATCAAAGCAGTTTCAGATAAGTGTGAGTGGTCTGGAAAACTTTGAGAGTTTAAGTGATAAATATGACAAGTGGCCTCTGTCCTTTGAGGAGCTTCTCTACCACAGTGGACAATAAGAGCAATAGACAACCCATTTAATAGTATGGAAAGATGACTTGCCTGGGAATAAAGCAACTTGGATTCCAGTCTTGATTGTAACTATTACTATGTGATTGAGGGCTTTGATTCTGTCATCTGTAAATGAGGTAATGACCAATGTTCTTTCCAATCCCCAGAGCTGTTTTTAAGATTAAATGAGCTAGTATACATGGAAGTGCTACACAGAGTAGAAAGGGTCAGACAGGAGTTTCATTATGAAAGTCATCAAGACTATATCACGTTTGGGAATAATTTAAGGCGCCCATCGTGGATTCTGCCAGTTAGGAGAGGCCAGATTACACACCACCAACGCAGCAGGGCTCAGCAGGCTTGACCCCTCCACATGGAGACTCTGGGCAGAGCAGTGGTGAAGCAGCCCGGGGCCAGATTGCAGGAGCACCTATTTTCTCATGTTGGGGTTCCTCTGAAGCCCACCTCCCAGAATCCCCTCATTGAGTGCTACCCCCTCTGCACCGATTCAGGGTCAGTGTCGTGGATTAACCATTGTTGAGGCTCAGCAGGACCTGGGAAGCGGGATCTTTCCTGGATCATGCTCAGGGCCAGCTGGCTCCGTCCCAGAGCAGCCCAGGCTCTCTCCGTTGTCCCTCCATCACAGAGGACCATTCCTGGGCCCCCTGCCCAGCCAGCGGGCTTTCTTCTTCTGGACTGACAGCCAGGAATCCATTCTAGTTAACTGCTACCTAATTATCAACCTAAGTAAGGGTACCTGCTGGGGGGACCAGCCCCTCTGATCCAGGTTCCTGCTGTTCCTGTCACAGTTAATTTGTACTTTGATAACCACGGGCTGAGTGTGGTCTTATTTTCACCATGATGTTTGGTTACCTGTAAGATGGCTTCCACTCCAACACCTGGAAATTAGGAGTAGCCCATGCTGTAGGGTAGGGCAGGGCACACTTTCCAGACCTTGTGGCTTAGCACATAACACACATGTAACTACACTATGCCAGGGAGGGAGAGGGGGTCTTAACTGTCCTTGCCTACCAGCTTTAGCATGGGAGCGGGAGAATGCCCTCACCTTTCCCACTTGCCTGTCCCAGCCACTGAGCAGGGAACATTGAGCTGCCTGTGCTCTCTGGCTTCATTCAGTAAGGCAGGACAGTGTTGTGGCTGCTCATCTCTGCCTGTCCCAGCAAGGCAGCAGGAGGGTGCCACCTCCAAGCCTGCCTGCCTATGCCAGCCGGGCAGAAGGAGAATGCAAGATGGCATCCGCCAGCACCTCTGTCTCCAGAAAGAGTTTCAGCGGTGCCCTGTCCCGCCAGCAGATGCCCTGAGATGAGCAAATCAATCTCCCTCACATGTACTACAGATGCTTTTCCAAATTCTGCTTTTGTGCTGGACCCCGGGGAGAGTGACTGCAGCAGGTCCTTTCCAAGGAGATTCTCAGTTCGCAGGAATCCTGTGGGCCCCTTAGATGTCAGTCCCATTGGTGTTCTAAGCCATAGGTTTTGGGGGCTCATCTCTCTGGTGGAGATCCCAAGTCTTGGGGTGTCTGACGTTTAAGGCACAAACCCCTCGCTCCTCTGGGAGAAACACTGGGTTGATGAGATCCCTCCCTGCTGTGTGTCACTCCTCCTGGGGTGGCATTTTTGGCTGGAGCATCTCCCTGCCTCTTTTACTCATGGCCACGTGGTCCTTTTATCTTTTGTCATGAAGAAGCAGGTCATCTAATTTTCAGATCTTTTTTTAGAGGAAACAGATTGATCCACAAATAGCTACAGATTGGCATGTCCAGGGGAGGAGGTACGGATCTCCTATGCTGCCATCCTGGACCATTTCCCCAGGTAGTTTTAAAAATCAGGCACAGACTTTACAGGATTCATAGTGTAAAAATGAGGTGTGGGGAGCATTCCAACCATCTGTGACACTCACTGAGTGGGAGATGGCGTGGGTTTGTGTAGAAAGTGACCAGCAGTTGTTCCGCATGCTCGGAACTTGTTGCCAGAAGCAGCAACAGGCCCTCATTAGCATTAATGTAGTTATTGGTTAAGCAGTAATGAGGCTATTGATCAGACAAAAGCTCTGTGGCCTTTCCCCACCTTGGAACTCCCTGAATCTGGCATATACAACATTACAGTGGAAATTTCCCTGGACAAATCCTTTCCACAATGTAATGGTAAATCTTCTTCACAAAGTAGTTCTTAAATATATAACTCAGTTTCATATACCACCTAGCTATTGGTTTCCATTACTCTAGAATCATCTGGTGAAAAAGCAAGTAATAAGCTGAAATAAATTTAAAGACATAAAACAAACCTACCCAGTCTGCATTGTTTGCATTTGCAGCTCTTTTTGGCTTCTTCACTACATACCTTCCTACCCTTTATTCATGCATTAAAGGACTATACCTCATCTGGTAACTGCATTCACATGTGGGCTCCCACCTACTATTTTTAAAGCCACCGTCCACTAATACTGGGAAGGAAGAAGCAATGGGATGCTGTGGCTTCCTTGCATGGGAGACAATGATCTCAAGTGACAGAGGCTGAAGGCTGTCAGTGGGGTGTATGCATGATAAGAGGGGAAGTCAATGTATGGAGCACAAACCTTTCAAAAAAGGAAAACCTCAGTGTGTCACGCAAAAATAAAGCATGTATTTTATATCTGTTTGTCAAGAATGAAATCTGTAGGTTTACTGAAATTAATCTAAATTGCACGTAGGTATAGACATGCGGATATGTATGTGTGAGTGTACAGACAGACACAAATGCACACACATACACACATAAATCTGAATTGCACACATAAATGTTTTCCTGCATATGTTGATTTTACTATGTCTCCTAGGTTCTTATTAAGCAGGAAAACATTTCTGTAGCATAGTTTGAAGTTTGAACAGTTACTGAATAGAAAAATGACTCATGAATGCTACATGCCTGGGTTTTGTCATGCTGGTGAGTGTGCAATTCTGGGGAAAGATTTCTTTTCTGAAACTCCCACCAGAAGCCCTGAGGAGTGTGCGTTCAGGCTGAGGAAGCTGAGCCCCCGGCGGTGGATGGTTGCTTTCCTCACTGCAGGTGAAGACAGCCCTTCAGCAAATAGAACAGCTTGCTTTGGGCCCACAGTAGGTCCTCATTCTTTTCAGAACAAGATACAGGGAGTTATTATGACTTATTCCAACAATCACTGGGGCAAGTTCCAGAATGAGGAAAATCATGGTGAAATTGTAAAAAGGTCAAAGCAAGGGGTCACAGAGTTTGAACTAACCACTAGCACAGTGACATAAAAACTCTCAGGCTTCTGCAGCCTTTTACTAATTATCTTCTGGGATGGGAATCTTTTCACTGTTTGTTTTCAGAGATTATGATTTAATAAAATCAACACATTTTCTATTTCCACAGCTCTGAGATTTTTTGGCAATTTCTTTGTGGACTTAGTTTGATTTCTTACTGTCTACCTGGTCTTCAGCAGAGGATATGTGATCATGTTTGTTCCAGTACAGTAGTGCTTTATATGTCTTCATTGTATCTTTTCCTTAATTATTATTTTTTATCTTTCAATTACAGTTGGCATTCAATATTATTTTATAATAGTTTCAGGTGTACAACATAGTGTTTAGACCTTTATATAATTTACAAGGTGAACCCCAAATTAGTCTAGATAGTATTGACTACATTCCCTAAGATTTACTTTACATCCTTGTGACTGTTTTGTAACCACCAGTTTGTACTCCATTCCCCTTTTCACCCTGCCTCCCAACCCTTCTCCTGTGAGGCAGCTAGGAATAGCTTAGGAAGCTTTGTGCGCTTCCCCGCTCTCATGAAGGAAAACTCACTCTATTATTCACTAGACTAGAAAACAGTGCTCCATGGAGTGAAACATGCTGACAGAGAAACTGCTACAACAGGACTGGTGAGTAAGGGGTGGCCCGAGGGTGCCCTTACTTGTGCAGCTCCTGTTCTTTGATGCCCCCCACTGTAAAATGGGTATTCCCACTTCTGACATCCTACCTGGCTTCTTATACTTGGGAGTGTATATGATGCTATGCAGGTCAGGGCTCCTCGACACGTTCCTTCTCAAGAACTAGCATTGATTTACCCCAAATTTTATGTTCCCACATTTGGTTATTTTTAAGATCCGTGAAAGATACCATAAAGGAATAACAAAATTGTAACACATCAAAAAATTGATTAAAATGAGCCATAAGGTTTCACACAGATATTCTGGGGGAGAAGAAAAGCAGTTGTCACTTCTTTCTGCTTTCCAGAGCAGACGGCTTGAGGTCTCCCAGCTCTCCTGGCCTGGGCAGGGTAACCATACCTTTCTGTGGTGTACACTCTGGCCCAGAAGTCTACAGCTTTTGGTCATAATTATTTAATATCTAATGACCAACAGAAGACTAGAGAATACATGGCTGCTGTTTTTATTAATATCCTTCACGTTTCTAGATAATTTCGCAGTGTAATTGCCTATAGCTAATCCTTTAGCTTTACTCTCTATGTAACATTAATGTTGGTTCTAGTTCTTTGGCTCTTTAGAAACTTCTTTAAAGTCATAACTTTTCCTTAAATGATATCAGTCTATGACCAGCAATTCTGTGCTTAGGTATCTACCCAAGAGAAAACATACATCTATACAAAAACTTGGGTATAAATATTCATATAAGCTTGATTCATAAACACTTTAAACAATCCAAACATTCATGAAATAGTAAATAGATAAATAAAATGTAGTATTTTCACAGGACAGAATAGCCACTGAGTAGTAAAAAGGAACAAAATATTGATACATGGGCAATATAGATGAACCTAAACAACCAATATGCTAAGGGGGAAAAAGTCATAGTCTAGAGTTTACATACTGTATGATTTCATTTTTTGTGAAATATCTGTTAAAGGCAAAACTGCAGAAACAGAAAGATCAGTGGTTGCCTAGGGCTGAGGTGAGCACAGGGGTTGATCTCAAATGGTCATGTGGGAACCATTTTGGGTGATGGGTGTGTGCTAAAACGTGATTGTGGTAGTACTTGCATAGCTATTAATATAAACATTTGCTAACAATTACCAAACTGTAGACTTAAAATAGGTACCATTTATGGCTTATAAATTATGTCGCAATTAAGATGAAAAACAAACTAAAAAAAAAAAAACCTATCACCCCTGGCTTCATGAAGATCATACAGTTTTTTAAAAAGTTATTTTGAAGGATGCCAGGATAGTTTAGTGGTTGAGCTCTTGCCTGGACAAGGTTCAGGATTCGATTCCCGGCCCTGGCCCGTTCAACCCCATATGCTGAAATGCCACACAACTGGTAACCACCAGATGACTCAGCAGCAAAGGTTCTCACTTGCCATGTGGGAGGCCCCAGTTTGGTTCCCACCTCACACGGCCCCACAACCACCGGTATGGAATGAAACCCTGTTACAACTAATGATGTACAACTATGGAGACTGGTCTGGGCCTTCCCCACTTCTCTTCTCTCACTCTCTCTCACCTTCTCTCAATAAAATTTTTAAAAGTTATTTTGATCTTTGAACTTCAGAGTTATTGAATTTATTTGACTTTAGGAATTTACTTTGGGTGTGCTAATTTAAATCAATCATGCCAAAGCCTCGGTGGCAAAAGAACACCATTGTTCAGGGTATCTTCTCTGTCTAAGCGGGAGGGAGTAGCAGAGCATAGCAAGTGCTACCGAGTTCCTGAGAAAGCAGCAAGGCTCAGTGCGAGAAGGCCAGGGCCCAGGAAAGGTGGCTAAGGCTGGCTTAGCGTTCCCATCCATAACCCAGGTGTGGGGGCTGATAATAAATCTTCAGGGATGGCGTTCTGAATAATGTTTGGTCCAGAACCCAGATCAGTGTCTGAGCAACAAGACGTCTTAGGCTCAGCCATGGAGCTGCATGAGGTCTGGCTGGAATAGCAAGAGGAAAATTCTAGGCTTAGGTTGACTTTGCATCCCAATGACAGCATGAGAGCTGGTTATTGAGATATGAGCATATTTATTCAAGTAGGGATATGGGTCATAATTATGAATTTAGAAGATATAGTTCCTGTCTTAATACAGAACCAAAAGGTCTGTGAACAAGTACATTGTTGTACAGGGGACTTAGAAGGAAGGTAAAAGGAATATTTTTAGTACCTGGATTTTGTTTCCCATGAAAACCTCAAAGCAATAGTTAAGGGGCATTATCACCCAACCACAATGCACTACTCTAACCTCTAAGGCAGCCAGAGAAGACACCTGGCTGGTTCAAAAGGAGATTCTCATGTTATTTCCAAAGCACTATGACCTGTCATTAGTTGAGCTGCCAAATGTTCACATATAATTTCACTATCATGTATGGAAGTTTAAAGTATATCTCACACTTCAGTTACTCTAAGAGATGGTGAAAATCGTTATTGTTTTTTTACACATGACACTTCCCTAAGGGAGATGATAGCCAGTAAGAGCAGCACACATTTAGAAATCAGCTGTGTGTCTGTGTGTGTGCATGTTTCCTTATTTACCATCCCAGACCTCAGGCTACAGAATGCATTGGGCAGGAAGTAGAAAAGCTGCTCACAAATCCTTGGGATAGGGTGATGGGGAAGCAGCTTCCATTCATCACTTCCCCACTGAATGCTGGCAGCTGGGGTGGAGGGCGGTCCAATGGTTGCTGCTGTTATTTAGCAGTTGCACCTAAGTTTCCATAGACATGTACAACTTATGTAAGTCTACCTTCAAATAACAAACACCATGCTGCTTCATTGTAGTGCTCAGTCTACTGAGAAGCCCATCAAAGGCATGCTTAATTTGTTACATTATGGATCTCTAGTATTTCCTTTTTTGTTAAGTTCCCATTTCTCCACTTACATTATCTATGAGTTCTTTCATGGTGTTTACTTTTTCCATTAGAACCCTCAATCTATTAATCAATTATTTTAAATTCCTTGTTTGGTAATACCAACATTTCTGTCATATGAGTGGTTCTGATGCTCTTCAGATTATGTGTATCTGTTTTGTTTTTGCTTTTTTTTGTCTTTTAGCATACCTTGCAATTTTTTGTTTAAATCCAGACAAATAATAGAAACTCACTTAGGTGAAAGGCCTTTAACATGAGGACTGCATTCCTTTGGTAGGAGGAGTTGAGCTGTTTGATGTCTGTTGTACTGCAGGTGCCAGAAACTTTAGTTTTGAGTGTCCTTGTTTAGGGTGACCAGACATCCCGTTTTTGGAGGGACAGTCCCGATTTTTAACAATTTGTCCCGCAGCGTTTTAAAAAAGTCCCAATTTTTGGAAAGAATGCACAACAAGCTAGGGAACAGCGGGAGATAGACCAAATTTTTAATCAAGAACCACCCCCCACTCCCCACCCCCACACCCCCACTCCACCCCACCCCTGGTCAATGGTGTCCCGCTTTACTAATGTTAAAATCTGGTCTATCTCCTTTGCCACCTTTGCACTTCCCTAACCACTCCTCCTTAAACACCCTGCACTCACTGTTATATTGACGTGGTGGTAAGGTGTAGGGGAGGGAAGTGTCCTATAATTTTAACAATTAAATCTCAATCTTTCACTGCGCCTGTGTTTCCAGGCAATGATCTTTACAAAAGATTCTTAGCATTTTTTTCATCTCAAGACAGGAAAGCTTGAGGGGACTAGAATTGGGTAAATGTCCTTCTTCCACATGGGTTAAGGCTCTGGTAAAGTCTTTTCCCCTACAGAGTAGGCCTTTGTTATGGAGAATGTTCTGGGCATATCTTAAAATGATAGCCTTTTTCTCCCACCTGTCAGAGCCAGCAGGGAACTTTTCTTCACTTTTCATTGTAAGAAACAGGTGGGTCTCCTGGAGGTAAAACCTATGAAAATCTGGAGAACAGTCTAAGACTGTGGCCTCCAGGAGTTTCCTTCTCACGCTAGCCCACACTCAGACTCTAGAAAAATGACCATAAGCGATCCCTAGTTCATAGCTACAGCAGCTTCTGCTCTAGGTAGGCTGGTCTCAGCTGTGAAGCTCTGTATTCACCCATCTCTCCAGATTTCAGCCTAGCAGTTTGCCTTGTAACCTAGGTTCTCTAAAGAGTATGAGAAAAGCTGTTGCTTTTCACTTTTGTCAACTTTTTTCTTGTAAGGACAGGAGGGGCAACTTCCAAGCTCTTTACACACTGGACCTAAGACCAGAAGTGTACTTATATAATCTTAACTTTTCTGAATCCATTTCTCCCTTTATAATACAGAGATAACCTGTTACACCTACTTCCTATCATTTACATGAAAATGCTTTATAAATAGTAAAAGACTATACTTACATAGGG
Organism: Craseonycteris thonglongyai; assembly: GCA_004027555.1. Taxonomy (NCBI): domain Eukaryota; kingdom Metazoa; phylum Chordata; class Mammalia; order Chiroptera; family Craseonycteridae; genus Craseonycteris; species Craseonycteris thonglongyai. Next base: position 9,286 of record PVKE010007777.1, read on the forward strand.
GTTATTATCTATTTGTCAATGTCCATTACAAATTTGTGGAAGTGTCACCAGGAAATGTCTATTAAGCCAGGAATACGTCTCAGTTACCTTTGAAATTCCTGTACCAAAAGAATGTAAGACATGTGTCCCAGGTCCACAACTGGTCCCTAATAATGTCACCAGTGCTCCTCCATGGTCTCTGTAACAAGACCCTTGGACATGATGGAGTCATAAAAAGAAAAAAAAATTCCTGCCTACAAGGAACAGATCATTGGATTGTTATGTGCACAAGAAATAATAATGGTATTGTCATTGAAGTCTTGACATTTGTTACAACAGCTAATGTTATCTAATAAAGAAACTGGTATCTTAACATTGGGGCTGCAGTTATAGAAACTTAAATAACTGACAATAGTTTGGTGGTTAAGGGTTGGATGGCAAAAAACAAAAACAAATGATATTGTAGGCTTGGAAAGGATGAGACTCATATTATGCTGTGGTGAAACATTGAGTGAAACTGTCACCTGTGATAATGTGGATGACAAAGAGAAAACAGAGACTGCTAGGGAAAGTGGTGGGAAAGAGGAAAAAAGAATGCATATTGATAGTTTCCATAATTACCCAGGGGAAGGGAAGAATTGGCTAGTTTTAACTGGCAAGCAGAAACAAAAAAATCCAGAAATGTGGGCCCTTGCTGTTATAAAAATTGAATAGATTCCAGACAATAGGAAACAAGACTGAAAAAGGCTTTGCCCAAGGCCCATTGAGACTCATCAGGTAAACAAAGTGACTCAGACTTGAGGAAAATAGATTTCAGAGGTGATATTCCCACCCTAGCCTTGTTTTCGATAGCTGCAAGGTAACTAGTATTAAGATCATAATAGGGAGATTAGCTTGGGGGCAAGGATGCAAAGATATAACCCCTGCTCTCTTTCTTCACCCTTCCAGTGTCCCCACCAGCACCAGGCTGTGCAGCCCATTCCAGCACTTCCCAGGCCTGTCTTCTCCTCTCCTGTGAGCCTGCCGTTCTGCTCAGCCCTGGAATCCAGCCTTAGTGTTACTTCTGCCTTATCGTAGACACTTCCCACCAGCTGCCCACTCCTTACCCAGACAGTTCCCTGCCTGGGAATGAGCTGGGTGCCCTGCCACATGGTGGCACCCCTGGCTTGCCCCCATCTTGGCTCCCTGACCCCAGATGGCCCTCCAGCCCTACCCTGTGGCAGGTCCCTGGTCAGCCAAGAAGGCACAGGGCTGAGGGCACATGGCTCCTGTGGGTGCAGGTTAAGACAGCTGTTTAGATGACATCTGCAAGTGAGGGAAGTCCCCAGTGAAGGCAGCGTCCTCGCTGCCAGGAAGGACATGGCCAGGTGGGTTCCAGGATGTGTTTGTGAAGCTCTCTCTGGGCAGCAATGTGGGGAAAACTGCCTCGGGTGACAGAACAGGTCACTCGCTCTTCAGGCCCAGAAGGGAAGAAGTGGATTTTGGAGATGGCAGAAAGTTAAAGACCTCAGGGGAGGGGGAGGGGCTGCAGGATCCCTGGGGACAGCTGTGTAGGGTCAGGAGCCACAGAGGGTGGTGGTGGGGAGCACATATTTTGGATACAGATGTTCTGTTAGTGATCTCTAGTTGTCTGGCAAAATCTGTTAGGAAAATAACCCAAATACCAAAAGAAATTACCTCAAACTAAAATGGGGCTAGGGAGTAAAAGGGGGACCCTGGAGTTCAACCTTTATTTCTGAGAAAAAAGGGTATTTAAAAAAAAAAGTTTTGACTAGCTTTAAGGCCTTAACTTCACGTACATTATTCACACTATTATATTTCATCAGCTCATTAGGTGTGAAACTATTTTAACAACTGTGCTCAAACTTCATAGAAAACTAACTCACGGGACACCCTTTGTGTCAGTTGAGGATGAAAGGCTGTCACACGACTGCCCTCTCATCGACGTCACAGTGGGTCACAACTGGGCCTTGCTTCCCTTCCACAATGTTGTCACCAGCAGTCATCAAGCAGGCCTAAGCTGCCCATCGCTGTTGCCAGGCCTTGGGGACTGTGCGCGACCACAGAAAACCTTCCCTGGAACTGCAGCACAGGTTAGGTTTGGCACGTTTTTATTTTACTTTCACATTTACAGACTCAAGCAGCCCTTTGAGAAAGGGAAGGTTGGGGCTGCCTGGAGGAAAAGCCGGACTCTGGGCACTGCAGACTTGGACTTGGGTCTTTTTACAAGGAAGCTGTCCCGTATCTCAAGGGCCCTCCCTGTCAGATGGCATCTGACATGGTGGCTGTGGCTTGTTCCTCAGGGCCTGGGAGACGCATTACTACAGTATGCTTTGGTCCAGGGTTTTATTGCTGGTGAGCCTCATTATCCACCTCAGAGTCCAGGATGATGACATTGTCAGAAAGGGGGTTGGTGGTCAGTGCTTTGCTGAGATGAGAAAGAATGGAAACATGTGAACGGCACTGACTGCAGTGCTGGCCTTTGCCTGTGCTGGCTTTCAGCCTCATGGGAGGGCCCTGGAGGAGACAGGCAGAGAAGCCCCCAGTGTCCATCATGAAGGGACAGACAGGAGGACAATAAACAGTACAGACACGCCAGAATCCACAACAACCTGAGCTCCAGAACCCAACCAGCTCTTCTTCCCTTTCCTGTGCCATGTTCCCTTCACTGCACTCCCCTCACTTCCCAAAACGACATCTCTTGGGCTGAATGAGATAATCACTCGGTAGGCAGAGGTTCAGAAACAGGGACTAGCAGTACATAGGCATGTATTCTGGAAAAATGAACTGCCAAAAAGTACACTCGGCTCACCCCTGAATTTCATAGGAAGATAGTTGTGAAGAGAATGGTTTGCCTCTGATTATGCAGCGCCAAGATAAAAGCCAGAGGTGTAATTTTATTACTCAGATGTGGTCTTGTACGAGCCCATGATTTCTGTAGACCATTATCTTTTCGTGTCTCCTGAAAGTAGTGGGGGCCACTCCTGCAATCCCCCAGTGACAGGCAGGACCACCTCACCATCTAAGGAGCTATAAATGCACCCGCTTCCTAGACAGCAGAGGGAAATGACTCCTAACACTGTAATTTTTCCTCCTGGTCTGTTAGGCTGCAAATGTTTAGGCCTTCCCCCCTTCTAAGGAGAGCAAAGGCCTACTGGCATTGGTAGGAATGGGGCTGGGGGGTGGGGGAGCGAGGCCCTCCGTGCACCTGATGTTCAAACCAAGCCATAAGTCAGAGTGCAGCTTCACCGGCCAAGGCACACGCAGGCCTGCTGGAGACTGCAGGAGTCTTCCTTCCAAGGGGTGTGATGGGAGAAGTGTCATTTCTGGGCTTGGATCTCCACCTACCCACCTAGCCTCTGGTCTAACAAATGGCTCTGAATTCACAGCCCTGTACATTAGTTTAGCAAAAAATCTGGCTTCTGATACCCAAAGAGCTTAAAGTCCACTTCAAAACGGGCATACAGGCGTCGGATGTCTCGTTTGCTGATGCCCAGAAAGTAGAGCTCCACCTTGGTTTTATTATACACAGTGATGCCTGGCGGGATGGTGGGGTATGACACCAGGTGGTCTATGCCAGCCTCTTTTAAGATGTATGGGGCATCATCCTCCAGGGTCTCGTGGTGACCAATCACACTGTATGTTATCTCGCAGGGTGCGCACAGTTCTACGTACGTTACCCAGTGAATGATGTGGTCCCCAAACTGAAGGTCCAGCCATCTGTGGTTCGGATCACCCAGGTAGCGCACAAAATCTTCAAACTGGATGCCCTTGGTCTCTGTCCGGTTCTTCCTATATTTTCTGATGATGCCCGGGGCAATCTCATGCCTGTACCAAGGTTCAAAGCGCGGATTGTGAACAAACTTATCCTTAAAAGCAGAAATCAGTCTTTCGAAGGGATCTCTTACAATAAAAAACTTGAAGTATGTTTTCAAGCTAAGGGGGAAAAATGAAGACAAGTAAGAGGTTAAGCTGATGCTGTGGGTGGTCACAGTTCAGAGGGTGGGAGGAGGGAGAGGGGCAGCTAGAGCAACAGCTGCCACTGCTTCCAGAACTCTCACAAGGCCAGGCCCTGACAGCACACACCGCATGCATCTCCTACTTAGTCCGCTCACCCACCAGAGGAGCAGGTCCTGTTATGAACCCCTTTATAATGAAGAAATGGAGGCTCAGAAACTTTAACCGTCTAAGGCCACAGGGCCCATCCTCAGGGACCATTGTGAAAATGCCTATTATAACTATGTTTTGTTTTACTCAAGTATTTCACAACCTCAAGAATGTTGAAAAGTTTTGTTCATGGGTAGAAAATCATGAAGGCAGGACCTGTGAATGAGTCAGTAGAAAGCTACTTTTAAAAACTAGTACAAAACTGCCAGAGAAAGGAAAAATAAGGGGGAGGGCAAGAAGAAATGGAGAGCCAGGCTTCAGCCCCAGCTGGCAGGAAAGGAGGCAGTGGTGGCCCAATGGAACTGGGGTGAAGGGCCCGCGGCAGTGATGAGGAAGAACAGTAAGGACATTGCTGTCACTGCGGTGTGCTTGCTCTTAGTGCTGCACATGTCTTCACTCATTTCCTCTCACAAAGATCCCAGGAGAGCTTAGGAGGGTGACAGGACAGCCCTGACCCAGGAGGATCTCTGACGAGAACAAGCTAGTAAGGCTGAAGATGGAGCTAGAGGTCAAATTTCAGTTGGTCCCTGACATTTTTATTCCCTTTAAACCTGGTTCTAGGCCATTTCATAGCTAATAGAAAAATTTTCAATATACAAGGTAAGTACTTTTGTAAATGCTAGTGTCCATCTATCCTAACTGTGATTGCTGGGGTCTGCCTCTCACCACTGGTGCTAGACCCAGTCTACACCACCACCCCTGGGCAGCTACCATTGGAAGCAGGCATAATGCCTTCAGGAAAAATGAAAAAAAAAAAAAAGCAGGATTTCCCTGCCACCTAGATTCCCTTTTCATGAAATAATGAGCACATTTAGTAAGGAGTCCATAAAATACAACCAAAGCAGAATAAAACCACCACTCATTTCTATAAGAAAGTGGCCAAACCTTCATTTTAAAGGACTGCTTGAAGGTGAGAGTAGACAGATGTTCTGAAATTCTTATCAAGATTTGTGAATCTAAATGCACTGAATACTAATGCTAGGCATATGCTCAGCTGCAAAACAACAGCCCCCAGTAGTCCTTCCTGCACTTTGGGGTACATGGCAAGTACAGACTGAGCCTCAGATTTTAGCAAAATGCCCTCCCCCTAGGAAACTGCCCCCTACCGCTTCTGGATTTCTGCATCGCTAAAGGAGGACAGACGAGGGAGGCCGTTCTTCTCATGGTCGTGAACCACGTTTTCTGGGATCTCTTCGATGGAAGGAAAGGCCCCTGGGAAGTAAACAAGGGAGAAGGTGATTTGGCCGCCTCAGTGCCCCCTTAAAGAAGATGCCTGTCTCTTAACTTGGACCAGGTGCCCCACAAGCCATCCCCAAAATCTGTGGTGAGGCCTTTGAATTCCAAAAGCTTCTGCGGGTAGGCTGAGTGAAGAAAAGCTTTTGGTAATCCATAAGCCAACTAGAGAAAACATGAGTGAGGAGGGTGAGGGAGGAAGACAGCATGAATGGAAATAAGGACAGCATCCCTGGCAATGGGCCAAAACTGGGTTAAATCCGCCAGGAGAGAAAGATCCCTGCATGCAAGCAGGATGCCTAAAACCAGCATATTTATTCGACTATGAAATTGGGGGAGATGCCAGAATATGCCCACAGCACCATCCTGGACCCACTGTCCCAACAGGTAAGGTGCTCCCAGCACCACACCCCCAGGGCTTATGGCGGATCCTTGGAACCTCATAGCACCCCAGACTGGCAAGTGGCAGAGATGTGCTAGAACAATCTGTTTTGGGATTGATGTGACTTGTTTGAAGCAGGGGTCAAGGAGGACAAGGAGTGACTAAGGAGAAGTCAGGGCAGGGTCAAGAGCCGCAGGGCAGGGAGCCAAGTTGATGAATGGGACCTGGTCAGGCAAGTGGGGGAGGTGGGGGGAAGGAAATCCTTGGGCTGGTGGGTTGAGCAAGTTTTTTGTGGTTTTTTTAAAATTGTTTTCTCAACTTAGACAAATGGAAATGAAGTGTCAATATTAGAGGTTTTAGCCGGGCCTCTGCAAACCTTCACACCCATCTTTGTATTAATCCTATTGTGCTACATGTGAAGTCTGGCAGGGAAGAATCTCTGTGGGGCCATCAAAGCAGTGGTCACTGCCTTGTCTGTTCTATTCATTCCTCCCTCAAATACACAGCTTACAGCTCTATGCAAAGTGCTGAGGGTAGCTGTAAAATGAACCAGCTCTGTGCACATGCACCTGAACCTGCTCATGTACCTGTCCTCATCCAGCCGTGTCTAGGGACTACGGAAGCCCGTTTTTCTATTATTCTACCTGGCAAACCTGCTCATCTTTTTGTCCTGCCCTGTAAGTAGGTGTTTACGTTTTCTTTAACCCATTTCCCACTTGCCCTGAGAATATTCGCTGGCAGGTCATGGGCTGCAGCATTTACTCTGGGATAACTTGTGGATTACAGTCTTACACCCAAAGTTCTGTGCTTTGAAATTTACATGATAAAAAATATTACTAAATACGACCATCATATACATTTGTTACATTAGGATTAAAGACAAGTTCTGCTTAGAAATAACTCTAAGAACAGCTTTTATATTTTATTTTCACATTGAAACTGTGTTTATGTAAAATGAAAGGAAAACATAGTGAGTTGCACTTTATTTTTTCTAAGTGGGAAATGGGTTAAAGTCTGATGCTTCATACTGTGATGGCAGATGTGTATGACTTTCATATATTCAATATTTTAAATTTAATTTGTAACTTCATTCCATGATGTCAAAAATCCAACAGGCCACCCGATTACTCAAGATGCTCATTCATTATGAGGTCAGTGTCTCTTTTCTCCTCCAATCAACCAGTGATAGGGCCAAATGACAGCAAATTCCGACCACTGACTCAGAACAGCAGCAGCAGCTGATGAGTTAGAGGTGGGAGACTTGGGGCCACCTCCCCCAGGGCCACCTCCCACCGGGCTCCCAGGTCTGATTCTTAATTCAGGAGTCACATTGCTGTCAACTGCAACTCTTACTTCTTTCAATGGTAAATTTAATGATCTTGTACCAGTTCAGAGTTAAGTGCATTTTCAACTAATAAACATGGTGTCTGAAAAGAGTGGTGAGTAATCACAAACTATAGTATATGAGGTCATTTTCAATGGCCTACTTTGTTCTCGAGAAAACATCAGCTTTCTTCAGGCAAGTCAGTTAAATTCTTCGAATATGGACACATAGTATGAAATGGAGACCATCTCTTTTTAGTCAACTGCCACAGAATACTTTGTGGCTGAAGAGGTCCCCAGACTCAGCCAGGGCTCCCCTTCAGCAATGAGTATGGGCCCTTCTCAGGACAGGAAAGGCAGTTGTGGGGGCCGCTCGCCAGAGGCTCAGTGAGTATAGGGCCTTGACTTATGAGACAGAGCCAGTTACTATGGAGAATCAGTGTAATGACTCTGAAGAGCAGAAAAAGGACCTGCTGGGTGGCAGCCTGCCTGAGATGGGGACTCTGCTATAAAGAGGGAGAAGACCCTGGCCTTTTGAAAACAATCAGTATCCAAATGAACCCCACCAACGTTTAAAGTACGACACCAATAGGAAAAACAAAGAATTTTCTAAGGTTACCAGCCTGCTCAGGAGACATTCCTTCCTATGGCCACAGTGACCCTCCCGGAGCAAACCCTGACAGCCACCAAGGGACACACACTGGCAAAGCACGCACCATTTAACACGATCAGCACTTTCTTCCACTGGGTGTTGCCCACTTTGGGGGTCTGGCAGAAAAGGATCTTGTGCTTGTCACAGACAAATATTCGGTCAAGGACAAACTTGGACACCGCAGTGTGTGAGAGGCTCTTCAGGGCCTCGTTCCGGCAGATGTTTCGGATGAGCTCCAGGCGCTCCATATAGACCAGGGGCTGCACAAGCTGGCCGTCCAAAAGCATTTTCCCAGTCGACTGCAAGTAACAGGGAGGCAAGAGGGGCATGTGGGCTTCATTAGAAGTCAGGCTGCCCCCCAGGAGGCTCTGCTCCAGCCTCGTGGGGGATATTCATCCACAGAGAAGCTACTGCAGGGACACAGCTGGGCTCTGCAGGCCTGAGTCCCATTCAGGGGGCTGGGATTCAGGCTCTGTAGATAAGCTGGACCATAGTTCAGAGATAGTGAAGCCTCTTGTTCCTTCAGTTTCAGCCTGGACAAATCGAGAAAAGGGTGCGTGGAGTGCCTGCCTGTCACTTTGGTGATAGTGTTATGGCTCATGGTTTCATGGAAACAGCCGATACTTTTCACTCAGAGATTTAAGTGAAAGCCAGTCTCTGCCCCCTTCGTTTTTCTTAGCATCTCCCTCCATGCGATTATGAGTATGCACATGGGAACTGTACCTAAGGACCAGCTGTCTACACACATGGGACTATTTAAAGATATTCTGGTAAACCAGCATATCTGGTTTGTTAATAGAAAAAACAAAACACCTTAGGTCACTCCGTATGTTTTTAAAATGCAGAAACCATGCCTCCATTTCCTCAGTGACAAGCACACGATGATGTTTCTCTGTAATGCTAGTTATAGAGGGGAAGGGTTTTGCTTGTCACTCATGCCCCTGTGAGCAAGAGCTACAGCAGGCTGGCACTGGTTTGTTCTCCAAGGACTCATCAGCCCAGGTGAGAAAAACTGCATGAAAGGTGAGGTGAAGGCTTTGAGGCCAGAAGCCCTTGGCTACCAGGGAAATGGTCCTAAAAGCAAGCAGGGACAGGTGGGCTGACCGCCCGCGTGAGCCCCGAGACCACGGGACAGCTGGGAGCACAGCCTATGGCTGAGTTTCTGAGCTGGGTGTCCCAGCTGCACGAGGGAAGAGCTGTGCTTCTTTTATTCTGTGATGTCTCCATTTTTGAAGTACGGTTTTTATTATCTCTGAATTATCTGAACTAGGTCTTTGAGTAGTTTCCACCCCCTGCCCTCAAAAAAAAATAGTCATTTCTAGCCCACAAGCAGCTAAGACAGGTCCTTTGTTGCCTTCACACAGAATGCAACTTGAGGGACAATCCTTGAGTCACAGCTCTCCCCATGAAATTCTTGAGCTGAGGCTCCACTGCATATTGAATACTACAGAGAAATCCATGGCCCCCCAGCTGTCACTTCTTTGTAGGCAACCCATTTTTAAAACCAGCTGGCTTGTAGCATTCTTCCTCTTATGATTCCAGCACTTTCAGCCTTTTGCCAGGACATATATATCAGCATGAGTCTCCCCTCTGATTGTGTCTGGAACACAGTGGGCCCTTTCCACTTATATCTTTGGCTCAGGAGCTGTCCCATCATCAGGACATCTGGGTAGGTATGGAGCTTATTTAAGACAGAGGGGGAAAGTCATGATAAGTTAGGAGGCCTATTGGAGGAGGTGCTCCAGCATTGGAAACCCTGCCCTCTCCCCAAACCTGAGCTGTGTACTTATCCTGGGTAAATGGAGTCACAGACCACGTATTTATATACATGTACACCACCTCAATGAATGATTTTGAAGAAGGAAATATACAAAAATTGATGTTTTTTATTTCAATTTTGGGGATTTCTTTAAAATATACAAGTATATGGTACTTTTTTTTGCTTCCAGTGTTCCTCTTGTCTATTTTTTTTTTATTGTTAAATTTATTGTGGTGACATTGGTTGGCAACAACCACATTGTTTCCAGATGTACAATTCTACATTATATCATCTACGCATTGCATTATGTGCTTACCACCCAGAATCAGCTCTCCTTCCATCACTATATATCTGGTGCCCACTCCCATCTCCCCCCACCCGATACTCCCTCCCCCCTTACCCTCAGGTAACCACCAAACTATTGAGTGTGTCCATAAGTTTTTGCTTGTTACTTCCACAATGCCTCTGATAGGGGGCTATATAAAAAATATGCAAAGAACTTGTACAACTCAACAACAAAAAAACAAGCAATCCAATTAAAAAATGGGCAGAAGATCTAACAGACACTTTTCTCATGAAGACACACAAATGGCCAACAGATATATGAAAAAACGCTCAATATCACTAGCAATTAGGAAGATGCAAATTAACACCACAATGAGATACCATCTCACACCTGTTAGAATCGCTATAATCAACAAGACAAGGAATAACAAGTGCTGGAGAGGCTGTGGAGAAAAAGGAACCCTCACACACTGCTGGTGGAAATGTAAATTGGTATACGATACTTCTTAATAAAAAATTTGATTTCAAAATATAGGGGGTGGGGAAGCCAGGATGGTTCTGCAGGTTGAGCACTCACTTTGCAGCCCAGTGGTCCAAGGATTGAATCCTGGCCCTGGCCCTTGGGGACCCATATGCTGAACTGGGGTGTACCCCCAGCTCAGTTCTTGCCAGGGCCCAAGTAGGAGGCCCCTGGCCCAGTTCCTGCTCTGCGCAACCCTGCGCCCACCTGTGGAGTGAAACCATATCAAAAACTAATGATGTGCAACTATGGAAACTATTCTGGGCCCTCCCCCCTTCTCTATGTCTGTCTCTCTCTCTGTCAAAAAATAAAAATAAATAAATCTAAAAATACAGGGGGCACCTATAACGACTTCTGGGAAGTTCTAGAAAACTCTTCAAAGTCCTTTGTGATTATTTCTACTGTACTTGGGTATTTTCTGTACCCAAAGGTGGCTCTGCAAAGACAGCACAGTATTTCTCTTCCTTCAGCTCCAACTTCCACCAAGTACAAGCCACAACACTGTACCATAGCCCACTCTAAATTTCCTTACAGGGCTGGCCTGTCCCTTTCTTTCCATTTACCAGCCCCTTCTCTTCTTCCCTTCCTCCCTTTTTCTGCAGAGTGACAACTACTCTTTCCAGTCACTTCCTGAAGCCTTCCTCAAGGTAAATCATGGGGATGAATCACACAGCTGGCAAGGAATGGACACAAGATGGGCTCATCTGATTTTCCTTCTCATAAGGTTGACTTAAAAAAGACAAAAGACAAAAATGCTCAAGTTTCCAATTATGGCACAGACCCTTTGGAACTGTTTTAGAACTCAGAATGTCTGCAGAAGAGGCTTTTTATCAATGAATGCTCAATTCAAATCCTACTGCTTTGTTTGGTGGCAGAATCATTCATCTGTCAAATACTTACTGAGTCTTTACTCTATCACAGTGTTTTGTGGAGACACCAGGAAGTCCTCAGCTGAGGAAGAACAAGTATGCACTATGTTGTATGTGTATGCACACGCCTTGTGTGTGTGTGTGTGTGGCGGGGGGGTGGGGGGGTGGAGGAGGTAAGGGAAAGGCAATTCTGACTGGATAGGGGTTTCTCCTAATCCCACTCCTTTGGCCACTTCTAGGAATGGTCCTGTTTGTCAGCATTTTGACACGTTTCTGCCTCTATGCCTGTTTATTCCCTTAAAGTCACACAGGACTTCTTCCCAAGACTTCAAAGCAGATGGTCCTGCTAAGTTAACTTCATTAAATGGATAAAAATGCCCTTATTATATCTGTTAAAATGTTCTAGCCTTACCAGACAATTCATTTATGGGGCAGTTGTAACAACCTGTCCTCCCTGAGGGACTGGGTCAAATACAAAATGGAAAAGGATGTAAGCCTTCTAGAACACACAAGAACAATCACACTGGAAATCCCAAGACAATACAGCACCCACTGCCTGCTCCTTGTTTTTCTCCATGGATTTACTACACCCAGACTCTCTGATACCATACCTGTTCTAGGACACTCTTACTCTCTCCTGTGCCTGACGGAAGTTCCCAGGTGTCCCTTGTGAAGGGAAGGATGTTTTGGGCAGTCCTACCAGCTACTGCATGAGCTGAACATGTGGAAGTGAGAGTGGGCACCTGCAGACCTACCCTGCTCTGCTTCTTTGTGGAGCAACCTCTGCGCCTCCCCAAGGAGCACCCCTGGCTGGCTGTCATGGACTCGTACGTCTCCAGGGTCCAGTGGCAGCCACCTGCCTTCTTGCTTTGATAAATGGGGTCTAACTTAACCTCATTCTCTCATCAACTCCAACTCTTACTCACTTATCCAGAGAATCTCTCCCTTCTTTCCAGTCTGTTCCAATTTTTTTTTAAACCTCAGCTCTAATCCTAAATACAGATAACACTAAAGAGAAGTGGATCATAGGGCAGAGCCTCCAAACAAGCTCTACTGAGAAACTGCAGAAAAATTTCCATCGTTTTTCAATTTGCTTTTCTTCAAGCTTAAACATTATATACAAAGAAAAAAAAAGTGTTCTCATTCAATTGGGTTTACCCACGGACATCACTTTCTATTTTTTACCCTTGCTAATACACAAAACCAATTTTAAAGTCTGATACTATATTCTACTACTTCCCATTCAAATATTCAGCTACATTATATACAAAATAAACTTTTAAAGGTAAGCTATGTAACCAAATCTCCTTCATAAATCACCTTTCTTTTGGGAAAACATACATTGAGTTTAACATCATCTGATGATTCTTCGCCTCAGCAAATTGTGTCTGACCATTGTCCCCATTTCCTTCTCCTCCTATCTGAGTTTTATGAAAATTAGTGGGATAGAAGGCAGAGGAGACAGAGAACACTGAGTTGAAAGGCCAGGTCACTCCTTGCTATCCTTGACAGTCACACCCAGTAAAGTGCTTTGTAACCTGTAAGGCACATGTAGGTGCAGTGTTTTCAACCACAATGACTCTTGAGGGCCAACAGTCTTTACATGAAGAGTGTCCTTCCACCCTAAGAGTGACTGCCAGGATGGACAATGTTTTCTTCTTCACAGTGCTGCAGCATCCTAGCAGTGCCCTTGTCTCAAAACACTTCTCTTGTAAAACTATTACCGAACCTTGGTGTCACTATTGGTCCAAGTCAGTATATATCAGTTTCCTTAACCCTTTCTTATAGAGTCACCCTCCTAGTTGCTATAGGCTGGTTTCTTGTCTCTGTAGTCCATCCACATTCTTTCCTTGCCTTGGAACATACCTCAATGTAAAAGTAACATTCTAGGCCCATCTCACAAGAGTTGTGCAAACTTGCTTTTATTGCATCCATGTTCTGCGAAAACTTAATTCTAACAGCATGTTACTCTGACCAGGTGCATGCTTTCTAGACTTTGTTGGGCTATAAGTTGTTGTCCTTAGACCACAAGTCACAGATAGGAACGGTCCCTTCTCTGTGGTTTAATCCTGAGCTGATTTACATCTTTAGAGTTTGTTCTATCCATCTCATTCCTTTTGGCACATTTGCAACCTAAACCTTCCAGACTCAGAATGGGGGGATCTCAAGAGGGCATCCCTAATTTTGGCTGATGAATGATTAGGAATGTATGTGCAAAAGGATCCTGAGGAGAGGGACGCTGGGATAGTTCAACAGGTTGAGGGCTTGCCTTGCAATCGCGAGGTCCAGGGATCAAATCCCAGCCCTGCCCATGCAAACCCATATGTTGAACTGTGGTGTAACTGGTAACCACCAAGATGGCGGCAAAGGTTCTTCCCTCTCATGTGAGAGGTCCCCAGCTCAGTTCCCACCTGCATGACCCCACATTCACCTATGTGGAATGAAACTATGTCATAACTAATGATATACAACTGTGGAGACTGCTCTAGGTTCTACCCCAGTATCTCTCTCTCTTTCTCTTCTCTCAAACAATAAAACAAAAAAATAAAAAAATGTAAAAAGGAGCCCAAGGAGAAAGATTTGGGTCAGAATCTCAGAGAAGGTGAGTGCTGGGTACAACTGGCAGCCTTGGGCTCTGGATGATCAGGCTTTTTCCTTAACTATTCTCATCCACAGCGCTCTCAGGTTGCACTAACTGCTCTTCTGTCCAAGACCCCTTCAAACTCTAAATTTCCATGAATCTGGGTCAGAAATCTTTTCCCATGACCTTCTCCTGACCTTGCCCAACACCCTCCACTCCCCTGGCAAGGTCAGGAATATGGCACAATCGACATTTAACAGAGCACCCGTGATGTATAAAGCACTGCAAGGACACAAAAACAGATATGACCATGCCTCCCTCAAAGAGAAGCTAAAAAGATGAGCAGAAATATACAGAAGTGACAAAAGCAGTGACTACAAACCAGAACACAGTGGCAGTAGAAATAACTGATGAGCACACAGAGGGCAGGGAGGCTAGTACCCGCACATCAGTGGGGGACAGACCACTGGGACTGGAGAAAGGGAGCAGGTGAGAAGGAGACACCACAGGTAAAAATGGGAAGAGGAAGCCTTGCTCCTCTGCTGAACAGGGGACAGTGCCCTCTGCCTTGCTGTTCCCACCTTTGGTTCCTCGGGAACATGCTTCTCCCCCAGCAGCTTCCCTGCGTCCGGCATGGCTGTCAGGAACAGGAACTCCTGTTTGGCGCTGTAGGCTAGGAGACAGATAGGTTAGGACATCTCATGGAGGAGCAGACACACAGGTTAGTGCAACAGAAACAGGCCAAACCCAGATATGCCCAACTGGTATTTGACAAGTGGAATAGCAATTCGGGAAAGGGGGAAGTCTTTTCAATGGCTGGGCAATGGAGCAACTGGACACTTATAGATACACAAAACTATAAAACTTTTTTAAAAAAACACAAGAAAAAAATATTTGCAAAAATTGATAAAATGAACCTCCTCAAAATACGAGTTGCTCTGTGAAACAGCCTGTGAAGAACATGGAAAGGATAAACTGTAGACTGGGAGAAAAATTTACAAATTACATATGTGACAAAGGAATAGTACTGAGATTATGAAAACCCTCATAACTCAACAGTTAAAATAATTCCAATTAGGAAATAGGCAAGACATGAACAGATGTTACACTGAAAAGGATATAGGGTAGCAAACACATGGAAGACTGTTCTAGCCATCAGGCAAATGAAAATTAAAACCACAGTGAGATTCCATTATACACTTATCAAAACAGCTAAATTACAAAATAGTGGAAATACCAAATGCCAGTGAGGATGCAGAGAAAATCACTCATACATTGCTGCTGGGAATGTAAAATGGTCCAGCCACTCTGGAAAACACTTTGGTTGTTTCTTTAAAAACCAAGTGTGCAACTACCATCCAAGTCAGTGAGTGCATCTCCAGGAATTTATCCCAGAGAAATGAGAATGTACAAGTTCACGTAAAATGCTGCACACACATCTGAAGCAGCTACTTTTGTAATAGTCCCAAACTGGAAACAATCCAGATGGTCTTCAATAGGCGAACTGTTAAATGTACATTCACCATGGAATAATGCTCAGCAATAAAAAGCAACAATCTATTGATGCACACAAGTTGAAGGATTCACACAAGTTGAATGAATCCCCAGGGATTTTTTTATGTTGAGTAAAAAAGCCAGTCACCAAAGGTTTCATACTACATATATTCTTGAAATTACAAAATGATGGAGAGGAAAAGAGTCTAGTGGTTGCAGGGGGGTGGGGGGAGGGATGGGAGATGGGGAGAGGGGAGTACGGCTATAAAAGATGACAGGAGGGATTCTTGACTGCATTAATGTCAAACCCTATTCCTGATGCTAAACCACAGTTCTGCAACATGTTACCACTGAGGGAAACTGAGTCAAGGGACACAGACTCTCTCTGCTGTTACTTACAACTGCATGTGACTCTACAGAGATCTCGAAATAAAACGTTGAATTACAAAAAAAAAAAAGCCAAGTTAGCAGTTAAATTAGGGCTTACTCATTAGTTTAAAAATTCATGTGAACTGAGGTGAGACTAGAGGACTCTTATAAAATGCTAGTCCAGAATAATAATTTACAGTAAACTGATTTCTGGTTTGGAGCTGAATTTGAAGATAATTTTCAGATCTCTACAATCATAGAAACATTTACTTTCAAAATTTTGCAAAGCCTAATACATAATTAGAAAGAAAAAATAGATATCAAACAAAAGCCTAAAAATCAGAATAACAAAGCATGAACAAAGGCACAGTTCATAAATCAAAACCCGCTCCTTTCAGATCATTAACACCAACACTTTGCACACTCTCCTGAAGCCCCCACTGGCCAGGCCTTACCATTAAACATCCCCCAGTCCTCACATCCCTCCTCAGGCAGCACTGCTGTGAGCTGCTCCAGTGGCCTGATGTCTTCCCTGCACAGAGAACACCTTCTCAGTATCATGGCAAAAGTAACACCAACTCCCTCCAAGTTATCTGACTCCAATATAAATCTCTCTGCCACACACCTTTATGAATCCCACTAAAATCTTTTTCCCATTTTCTCTGAGTTACAACGTGACCTAACCAAAGCTGTGCACAGTAGCTTGTTCCGGGCCTGTATGAGGACAAGTGTGCTATCTACAATGCAAAACAACATGAAAGCATTGGAGCCAACAGCCTGAAGCTGCTGAATGCACTCTGAGGGCTGAGTGACCATGGCTGTCTCTCCTCCTCCACAACCTTGTCATCTTGAAGCACTGACCTGCTAATAAAAAAGTCACATTTCATTGCTGTCTGGTCACTTCCTGTTCTGAAGACGTAGTCTACTACTAGCACTGCAAGGCTTAGCTCTGCAATAGGTTCAATGGGTTTTGGAGAAACCTAAGCTGACTTAATAACTTTTTAGATAGGGTAATGTCTCCTGAATTCTAAACAACTGACTCCGTGAATTTTTAAAAAGAAACCTATTTCACATACTTAGGAACATACAGAGTATCTCATACACTGGCCAGTCATCTGCCAATTTTTAACATGTTTATGATTTTAAGCTTCCTGGTACTTGCTCCCCAAGTCCCCTCCACGCTGATTCAACTAGATTCAAATAAAATTGACAGCACATTATGTTTGGCCTGGTTTTCCGGTTCCTTTGTTGACAACCATTTATTTTCAGCAGATGCCCACTATGATCAAAGAGTGGCCCCTTTCCCCACCCTGACTCTCAAGAGCAAAATTCCAGCTTCAGGACCAAGGATGCTGATCCTCCAGGTATGGCAGGTGTCTTCATAATGCCTTAGCTCACTTTTGTTATAGGTATCATATTTATAATGTTTTACAAATTGTCTTTAAATCTGCCAACTGATGTACTGCCTTGGTTTTTTAGAATCGATCATGACCACGCCATGCATCCAGCACCATTCCATCACATGCTGAGCAAACACACTCAAGCCAAGGGCTCTGCCCTTTCACAACTTACAATCAACTTGAGGGGCTAAATGGAGGCAAAAGCTTGGAAGAGGAAGTCAAACAGCACACCAGATTCACAAGGATGTTGTTTTTAATTTCAAGCCTCAACACCTCATGCATGAAATTCCTCTCAATGAATGGGATTATTTCCCTATGGTTAAAGTCTAGTTATAACATCTGACCCTAGTTCAACATGACAATGAAATTTGTTAGCCAAGGACAAGTCATTGCCACAAATATCAGCAGGGCTTCACTGCTGAGCTGAAGATGGACCGTAACAATATTTAAAAAACAAAAAGGTAAGTGTTATTTTAAATAGCAGTTCAAGACAAATCGGCTCTACCTATCAGCTTAACTGGTGGAGAAATTATTAGCAATAAGTAGGTGAGAAGAAACCACACATCCACTGAGGGATTCCAGAAGATAACCCACGCCCCGAGGACAAAGCCAGGAGCAGCATCCCCATAGACACCTGAGTTACAACCAGCCCTTGAATGCCAAGACCAGGGACTCACCATCCACTCTACAGGAAGTGGATCTTCATTACACAGGATACTGCTGTGTTCTGTTATTTCCTTGTGATACTTAACTTGGGCTTTTGCTTCAAAAGCAAATATAATGTGAACACCAGTGAAGTGAATTCTAACACATGAGAAAATCTCTTACGACCACATGTTTACAAAGCTTTCAGTTTCCTACACTGTTCTGAGATCCATCAAGGGGTTTAAGTGCCTCCCCAGACAGAGGCAACCCTTAAGGCTCAGTGACCACACTGACTAAACAATAGTGCTCAGGGGCAGGAGAACCCCACCCAGGGCCCTCTCTGAAGGCCCCAGGGGTTGAGTGCTTAACTCCTCCTGGGTGCTCAACCATTCAGATTGGCAAGAACCCTGTTTGTGGTTGGCTGCCTTCATTCAGAACTCAGCAAACAGACAACCATCTTTGTGATTCTCTGTAGTCAAGAAAGGTGAGGCTATGTTATGGGCCTGACAACAAAGTATCTCACTCTGAGTTCACTGCACACTGCAGGGCTGACACCGCCCTCACCAGGGACCCACCCAGGGGCCCTCTCCATGCTTTCCTGAGTGGTAAAGGGGGAGCAGGACCAAGTGTGCACACGCTCTGACGTTCCCATCGGTGGCCACGCCCCTGTGCTCCTGACTACTGACCACAGACATCCCACGGCCACATGGAACATCAGAGGGCACGAGGGATCACCACTCACATTAGAAGAATGGAGACACTGGTGAGCAGCACTGAGGCCTGCCACACAGCTTTTCTCAGGCTGAAAATCCTGAAGCTTTGCATCCTTCCCTGCAGGTTTTCCCTTCTTTCCCTCCAATTTTTCGCTCCCCCCTTCACAAAACTCTCTGAGTGTGTACATTTTTCTGAAAACATTCAATATAAAACTTCCCACATTAAAGCAAAATAACACCTCATTTATCAGATACTACTAAGGAATGAGGTGTTCTTTAGAAGCTATACTGCCAGAGAACATTGCAACTCAACACACACATCTAATGTAACTATTTTCAGTGGAAATCTCATAAATATATTATCTATTCTCCTACTTCTTAAAACAAATCATAAACAATTTAACCTCATGACCTAACTTTTAAGTGCCCTCCTTACCAGAAACTGACATTTATTTAAAGGAATCATGAATAAAATGTGTGGACTCTCAGTAACATGGATTTCACATTCTCAGCAGCTCTTTTAATTTCCCAGCTTTGAGGTTCTCCACTGAGCCTCACTGCTAGATTCTAAGTCACTTGGTCTCTGAGGTCTACAAAGACCCCCAGTGACTCTTGAGGTGTCGTGGAGGGTGGGGGAGAGAACTACTGATCTAACGGTTAACAGGGGCTCTTCATTCTCAGTACCTCATAGCTGTGCTGGAGCAGCGGGAGAAATGTCAAACTGTCAAGCTGAGATAACAGTATCAAGTTCCAACAACCCTCCAAGATTGGGCCCTTGCTGTTCTGACAGAGGCCCTGGTCCCCGGGTGAGCTGTGATTATGTGATGCTTCTGGCCATTTGGATACCTGCAGGTGTGACACCCCCTTTCTGAGGCTGTGAAGCCCTCAGGTTCTCACAAGGGCCATGGAAGGTGAGGCCACTTGTGATGACAGCCTGTCAGGCCCCAAGCACTGAGGGCCTGACAACTGTTACTGAGCAGCAACTGTGGAGCTGAGAACCACCCCTTGGGGCTGATTTGAAAGCAACCCTCTTCTGTCTTCAGATCTGCCTTCAAAACTTGTTGTTCTTGGAGATGGAGAGACTGGGAGCAGGAGATGGGGGCATGGGGCAGTCCTCAGCACCGTGGGGATACCCCTAGGAGCTCTTCAGCAGAGCAGAACCTGCAGCCTGCCAGCCACACAGATAGCAGAGGCTGTGTAGTGGCCAGGAGAAAATTGGGAAAACTGCTTGTGTGGACTCTTCTCTAATCCACTCCTAAGGGCCACCATCTGCAAGAGGATGTGCACAGGGTCGGGCAGAACAAAGATGCTGTGCATAGTCATGGTCACCAGCATCCTCCCTTTGGCAGATGTCGTGAGGCTAACTTGAAAGCTGCTCATGAGCTGTCCACATCCCACTCTGCCCCTGAAAGGAGTCTCTGCGGGGTGGCGACATGACCCAAACTGCCCCTTCCCTGAACCCAGCACTTCACGGATCACTCAGAGCCTCCCGTGCTCAGGTCACTCTTGGAGGCTCTCAGAATAGGCAGCATGTCCATTTGCTAGAAAAAACACTAAGGCCTACATAATCCAAGGACAGGGGCATGACCTAGAAGATGCTGTACTAGGGTGTGATATTCTTTATCTGCCCTCATCTGAATGCTTACATCAAGTCATGGGCAAACAGGCAGGTAAAAGTCCTCCGAGAAACCCGACAAACACATATTTAAAACATCCTCCTCATGATGCACTGAGATGACCCTGGGTATATGGCCAGCAGCACCAGCTAGCACACAGGCATGCTGACCAATCATGGCAACACCTCAGGATGTCACCAAGCAGGGCAAATTCCCAGATCCTGAGCCTGTGGGACACCAACAAAGAGGCACCAGAGAAGCCATAAAGAAAGCATGTGCTGCCCGACACCAGTGCTGGTTTTGGGGGAAGACCCTCTCCTCCCTTTCCACCTCCTCCTAGTACCTTGGTAACATGAAGGATTTGGGTGCCATGACTTCCAAGGTCCTTTCTGAAATGGAAGTCCTTGGATCCTGTGATAGAGGTCATTCCTGCACATCCCCAGAAACAAAATCATAGCAACACCTGGACTGGCCAAATCCATTCCACAAGGTAGCATACCTACCATCAGGGTCTTTAAAGGTCAATGTGATGAATTTGCTGGCCACCATGAACATGAAAATCACCCAAAAGCATGCGGCCAATAGAAGCCACTGGTGGTGCATGTTGTCAAATGTCAGCCATTCAGGGATTCTTCCTGGAAAACACGAGCAAAATGTACCTGCTGCTTACAGTTCATTCATTAAACAAAAAGTCATAAAAAGACAGGTGATTTCAGTTAATAGCATCAATAGAATTAATTTAAAAAAAATTTTTTGTACAATAGGTATTTTAACTCGGTGTTTACCATAACATTTTATTTTTAATTAATACCTTAGTGATTTGATAATTAAGTCAAATTTGAAACCCCTGAGTGGAAAGGAGCCATTTGTATCTGTTTTGGAATGCATGTTAAGATTTTACTTTTGCAGATTTACCTCTTGACTCCTTTCGGGCCCAGACTAACATCAAAATGAGTTTCTGATACCCAGCACCCACCAAGGCCTGGAAGCAGGAGGGCAGGAGGCCTGCTGAGGGCTAGACCTTCACGAGGGCAGAAGCCATACTGGGTAATTACAAACAGGTTGCTTAGGATCCTGACTTGCTGATGAGACATAGCCACACCCACAGAATCTGTACAACAGGAGAAATGAACATCAAGCATTCTCTGTCTCCACTCACTTGCCTGCAAGGGCCTGTGCAGAACCTGGGGGGGTGGGAATTTTTCATGTTTTCACTGCCTGGGAGAGTTGCAAGCCACATCAGTCCTCAGCAGGTTACACAAGTCACACTCTGCTGCAGGGGACACACAAATAACCAGAAAGTCACAGTCAGTTCTCAGCCAGAAAGACAAAAATGTGTTTCATGTCACCTTTAACATAGTGCTTCTTTAAGCCAAACCAAACCACTTAAAGAGACTTAGGTGAGTGAGGCTACCTATCACTTCTGGGCAGCAGGGAGAACTTATCCTCTAAACACATGCTGAAGGCAAACAACTTCAGAGAACTTCTGAATGCTAGATGGGACAGAGCTCAGTGCAGACCCACATGGTCAACCCTCCTTGTCTCAACAGGTTTACTTCCTAGAATCTCAGTTGAACCGGGCATCTGAAACCCCAATGCCCTCAGTCAAGTGGTTACCCAGCCTACACCTGATGACACACTGCAGTGGGGAGCTTACACTCACACAGTCTGTGCCTTTCCAGGGAGGTTTGTGTGTCACCCTCCGTCAACCTCAGCTGCCCGTACATTAGGACCAGTGTGCTTCCTGGGGTCCCCAAGGAGGGTTGCCAGATTAAACAAAAACACAGGATACCCTATTATGTTTCAGTTTCAAAGGAGAAACAAATAACATTTTTATTATAATTGTGTCCCAAATACCGGATGTCTCAAATATACTTTAAAAAAAAGCTATTTGCTTTCACTTGGAATTTCAAATTTAATTGCGTGTCCTGTACTTAATCTGGTATCAGCACCCAACAAGAAGAATGCCAGTCCCTCTCTACCTGCCTGAACCCAGCTGGCCTGTCCAAGCCGACACTCCCCTTCTGTCATCCTCCTCTGAGGCAGCACTGCACAAGGCAGAGAGTCCTGGGTGCTTTCACTGCTCACTGGCTCTGACTTAGCAAGTGACTGAGCCTCTCTGAGCTTTGGTTTCCCATCACTGACATCAGGGTTGTCATGAGGGTTAAATGACAGCACACATATAAAGGTTCAGTACCCACCTGGCCTGGAGCAGACCCTCTACAAACAAAAACTGGCCAGTACCTCAGCACCCTGTGACTTTCTGATTTAATCTACATATAACCTCTGAGTGTGGTAGCCAGATATTAACATGGCAGGGTGTTCTGCCCTAAGAAGAGAGGAAAAGGAAGGCCTGACTCATCCTAGGAGACTCTAAGCTACTAACTCTTCCCTTTTAGAGACAAGTGAAGCAGAGACTGTGCCTAGAGGTGCAGAACACCACAGTCATGAGTCCACTGAACTTATCCCTCCAAGACAGTGATACCTAGTGGGGTCCAACCCCATTGGTCACAAGAGGACTGCCCCACTGAGAAACCCCAGTTGCAGGCCTTTTCTAACAAATGAGTGTGTGTGTGTGGGGGGGGGGCAGTGTGGCTTGGGGAGTGATACAGAGAATGGAGACAGGTACCTGAAGAGGCATTCACCCCCGTGCACTGGTTCTCAGGAGGATTTAGAGGCTAAGGAGGAGAGAGGGTCTGGTATTGAGTGGTTTGGAGCTTGCAATCTACTCTTTAAGTGCTATGAATAGTCAATACTGGCAAGGGGAGCCACCTGGGTCCCTCCCATACACACACAAACACTTCCTCTGCAGAGCAGGGAGCAGAAGAACCCCGGGGCACTATCTACTCTCAGCGCCCACTTCTGTTCATACCTGCTACCTGCTGGGCTTCTAGCCTCCCTGGCATCAGGACCACATGTGGAGATTGATATGGTTTAACTTCCCAATGGGAAATAGTCTTTCGAAAGAATCTAATTTGAGTCCTCCCAGTGAGCTTACCACTGCATAAAAGTAGGGAGATAATGAATAAATGTTACATGAAAATGAAGACCACAACATCTGCTCTCCAAGAGGCCAGGTGGCTTATGGGTAGGATTTCTACACCTGGGCTAGTTGAAAAGTGAGACTTGCACTATCCTGATGCCATCCATACCTGCCTTCCCAACTCTTGAATTTCCATTTAAAATCAGGAGCACCCAGCCACAGGATCAGTCGAGAGGAGGCTGCCTTCTTCTCATCCTCTCATGGCCCCCCTGGAATGGGCTGAGAGGGTGCCCAGGATGCAAGGACTCTGTTGGAAGATGCAAATTTGGAAAGCCTCACATGTATAAACCCTGGTTCCTATCAAAAACCTTCTCTTGAGAAGAGTATAAAGTCACAGGCCCTCACTGGTGACTTCAATACAGCCACCCAGACCAGGCCAAGGCCTGCCAGTGACACCCCACTCCCCCTCTGTAAAGGCAAGGTCAGCAGGGCCTGCTCCCATCCCAAGTTCTATGCACCACAGTGGAAGGTTCAGCTTTCCCTCATCAGCATCCTGCAGGCCTGCCCCCAAAGCGGCTCTCCCTCACCTCACCTAGTTTGACTTCCTTCACTGCACCTATCACAGCTGAATACTTTCCATGGGTCACTTCCTGCTTCCCCTAATAGAATGTGAGCAAGGACTAGGGCAGTGCAGCCACATGGTGAGTCAACCATCACTATTGGTTGAATGATGTCAACCAAGAAACTTATTAGCAAAACTTAAGAGAGTTGAAAGGCACTTTAGAAGATACCTTGCCCAGCCACTACCTGAGAGTAGCCAAACTAAAGTCTTTAAATTCGAGGCCTTTCAACCTCAAAATATTTCTTCAGTCTCCACATGAGAGCAGTTATATATTTAATATCCATTAACTGAGACTTGAAAATAACCAAAGCTACTAGTGCTTCAGTATTACTTGAAAATAAAGTTATATGTTGTAAGTCATGGCACTTACATGCATTTGAATACACATACAACTTAAAACACAATTACGGGAAAGTTAAAAAATCCCACTGAAGTCCAAAAAAATTTGTTCTAATTTTAAATAAAACTCTATGCTGAAAAGGTATACCAATGACATAGATCCAAAGTGTCAAGTAAACAATGTATCAGTAAACAAAAAATGTTGCAGAACTGAGTATATGATCCTATTTGTTAAGAAAAAATATGTGTGAACATATGTGATTATATATACATGCAAATGCATATATACATGTAAAGCATAGAATAAAATCTTGAGAGGATATGTGGAGTCATTTTTTGCTTGGTACAATTTTGTATTTTAAAAACATTTTTGCAATAAGCACATATCAATTTTATAATAAAAACCAATAAACTATAGAAAATGCCACCTATATACATGGACCCTGCTGTTTTTATTTCTGCTGTTTGTTTTTTTCCTATCTCACTTTTACCAACTGCAGTTTCCTTACCACTTTGTAAAGTGTAGGAAAACATGGCAAATACTTTCCTAGACAGGAAAGAATGGCGTGAAGTGACACAGTCATTATGTATCTGAATAGCTGGTAAATACAGCTCTGTGCTCATTTTAGTTTTTAGAATGTCTTAATATTTTAAACATAAAGTACAGAGAATAACATAGCAAATACTGATTTACAGAAACTCAGCTCTAATAGTTTTGCTGTACTTACTTGAGTTATTTTAAAGAAAACAGTATTACGAAAGGGTGGAGCCCCTCCATGCCCCTGTCTGGCCAGAGCTGCTACACTTTCACCAGGTCAGAGGCAGCTCCTTTGATGGGAGCAGGCACAGGGGCTTAAGGAGGTGGTCTTCCCTGACCAGGCAACGACAGGGCAGACTGGGGAATTGGGAAGGAGAGTTTCACCCAGGGCCTAGAAGAAAATACTACACTACATATGAACACTTTCATTACATCAGGAGGCAAGTGCCAGTGGAGACATGTCCAACTTTTAAGCATCTAACATTTTTTTCTCATGAATGCTAGCAAGAAAATTCACAAATTATACACCAACTCAAGTGACAAAGCTGTTAAGGTGAGCTGGTTAAAATTTTATATAAACTGAGATTTGTTCTCCAAGCACATGCTCTGGGAACCAACCAGAATCAGTAAGATGACAGCCTGGTCCTCTCGAAACACGCTCTCCTTCATGTCCAGTATCTCTACAGTTCACAATACAAGGCACTCAAAGAGAGGTAGACGTCCACCTGCATAATTTTTTAAGGACACACAAGTGATTACATCAGGTATGTTCATCCAGCTGCTGGGATAGATGTCGGACTATAACACTGAGTTCCAAACCAAGCATACACATGATGCAGGCACTCATGGAGCATGCAGTCTAACGCAGAGACCCATCTGCATCAAAGAATCTATCTAAGGAGTGGTACGAGACACAGGCACATGGTGCTGTGAGAGGAAAATACAAGGGGGTGTGACCTGGGCAGAGAGGTCGGGCACATTAAAGTCATCTGAGAAAGTGAAGGGCCAGGATTTCAGGACAGGAAAACAGCATGTAACAGAAGCCTGGGGGCCCTGAATAACTGAAGGCCATGTGTGGCTGGAGTTTCCAGAGCTTGCTCAGTGATGGGCCAATGCAGAGGTGGTCAGACAACGCTGGGCCCTAGAGAGCTGCTATGTAATTTGATCTATAACTTGTAAGCAATGGAAGGCCACTGGAGAGAGTTGTGATCTGACTCAAATTTTGGAACTACCGGTATTTCTCTGGCAGCAGAATCAAAGATGTAAAGTGCAGTTGTCCACTGGGCACTCCCCAGTCTCAAGGCCATTTCCATCAAAGGAGCAGGAATATTCTAGCCAGTCACCACCAAGCCCAGCTAAATGTTCCATATCACTCATCATTGTCTAGGTTCATAAAACCAGTGAAGGGACCAGTAAGATCCACAATATCTGATGGGTTGGGTTTTCATGAACCCTAAAGAGTAGTATGTTCACTTGGCTGTGGCATGTTTTTGCTTTGAGATTACATGCCTTCTGAACCTAGATATCTATGCAATAGTGCCTGACTTTATGTTAAGGGCCATAGTTCTCAGCTCTGGCTATACATTAGAGCAGGGGTGTCAAACTGGCGGCCCGCAGGCTGCATGCAGCCCCCGAGGTAATTTTTTGTGGCCCACGATGCTCTGAAATAAAATGAAAATAGAAAAAATTGTTACGAAAAAAATAGCGCTTAGGGGAGATCGAGGCAATACCAATTCCCTCGTTAACCCTTTAACTACTGAAGACGAGTACACACATGGCCCAGTGCCTTTCCTGGGGGCCTGTGGGCGTGTATAACGCACTGCCTCAGTTCCGGTGACATTTGTAAATGTGATGTGGCCCGCGTGAATCTTGCCTGTTGCACCAAATGGCCCGTGTTTTAATTGAGTTTGATACCCCTGCATTAGTTACCTGGAGAGCTTTTTAAAAATATAGCAATGCTCTTGGCTCTAAGAACACCAGAGCCAGGACAAGACAACTCTCTGCCCAAGATTCTAATAATAATGAGCATCCAGGACTGAGAACTGCTGGTCTGGGCTCTCAGCCCCTCACTAATTTGAATACCCACAGGAATCTCCTGGGGATCTTGTTTAAAATGTGTATTCTAGGCATTCTAATATAATGGACAGTTTCCAATGACCTCCTTCCACTATAAGAAGGAAAACTGGTAGTAAAAGTGTATGTCAACTAGAGTCTATTGATCTGAATTACCTGAGCCCTGGAAAACCAGCTTAAAGAGGTTTAATGAGAATCAAAGATCTCCATCAATGTTCCCATTTATCCTCTTTTCTGGCCCTCCCATCTATAGATAATTAACTCTGCAGAATTAGGGTTTGGTCTGACCCTGGAAAAAACGATAACTTGCCCCAGTTTTTTAAACAAAAAGAAAGGCATTCCAAATTCCCTTAGCCCCATCTCTTCTATGCCTCCTGCCCCACTGTTGCCTTGAATACACAAGTTCTCCATGGGGTCTGCCTCCTGTCTAAGGATGACACCCACAAGGCTCACTATTTGTCTGCAGAGAGGCTGGGCTTGACATCAATAGTCCCTCTCCAGGGTTCTGCCAAGGACCACTGCTCTCCCTGCAGCCCGGTGACAAAAGGCCTTTACAAAGCCTGACATTTTCTGTAATTAACTATCCTTTGTTCAGGGAGCCAAGACAATTCTCAAAGTGTCTCCTGCAGATAATGGTGGCAAACCTGGGTGTGGTCCAGGTCCCCTGTGTCACAGTGTGCAGACCTGAACAGAGCCTCCAAGTCCTTAGAGCTCAGATATTCATCTTCAGAGCTCTCCTATTTCCAGTCATTAAAGGGGATTTTCATGTGTCAAAATGGCAGGATCTAAACCCAAGTCATAAGGCTGGCTCTTTGAAAACCCACAGGGCAGAACTGGTGGTTAACGAACTTAAGACCTGTCTGGAAAGTAGGGGCAGGGAAGCAAGACCATAACTGAACATATAAGAAATCCTAATCTGTTTCTCTCTCTAAACTAAATGAAAGCACATATTTTACATGTTCACAATTACTAACAATGGAATTGCACCATCTTTTGGTGCAAATTCTCCCTCCCGTGCATTTTCAAAATGATGCTTGTAAATCCATTTTGCTCAGCTGCCAATAACATTCCTGCCAGTGGCTTCTGCCACCCCACCCCCACCGCCCCCGAATGTTTGAGTGGTCATCTAAAAGCACAAAGCCTTTTTGAATTTATGCTGAAGAGCTTGACTCCCATCTGCCATGCTCCACTTTTGCTATACACATTTGCTTATTAAATGTTCTGAAAAGTCCTGTGGTAAATAAGCCCATCTACCTCTGTTTAAAACAACGCCCCTCCCAATGTCATTCATTCAGCAATATTTACCAAGTGCCAGCTCTAGGCCAAGAGTTGTTCTGGGGATATGTAAGAAAACACACTCCGGCTTTCATAGTGCTTGGGTCTTAAAGAGGAAGACAGGCCATGAACAAACAGACCCGTCAATGTATAGGATCATACCAGGCACTGAGAGCCATCAATCATAACAATGAAGAGTAAGGAATAAAGGGTGGGCCTCTCAGAGGGGATGATATTGGGAAGAGGTAGAACAGAGGGAGGAAACAAATCCTACAGCCACCTGGGCAAAGAGCTTGCTTTGGGTCCCAGAATCCCAAGAGCAGGCCAGTGTCCCTTGTGCACTGATTAAGAGAAAGGATGTGGCCCTGATAAAGAATCCTGTCAACAGCCTTTTATGGGGATGGAAACTCCTTGATCCCCACCTCCATCACACATGCATCTCAGGTGAAGGATCATGTGTCCAATGTTCAGTTTTTAAAATGGTCTTTCAAAACACAACCAGACACTACAGGAAACTTAACAGAACTAATCAGGTAATGCCTAAGGAACTGGTTACCCTGGGAGGACTCAGGGGGAGAAGGGAAAGGAGACAGCTGAAGGCTGGAGCAATGGGGGACAGTCCACAAATCAAATCACCCCTTCCATGCCTTTTGATTTTGAACTAATCAATAAAGTTATTAAATTACAACATAAATGAATTTATATATAAAGTTCTATTACAGTCGTGTGATTTTTAGATTCACAGTAAGGATTTCTCTCAATATAAGTTCAGAAATTTCCTTTAAAAGGAGCACAGTGAAAGCATGCTCCTAACTCTGTCCAGCAGCAGAACAGGTGTGATATTAAGACAGACTTTCAGGAACAATAATAAGAAACAGTAAAAACCTGTGTGGCGTTCCTCACATGTCAGGCACTGTTCTTAGCAGGTATAAACTCAAATAAACCCAGCCTGAGAATTTACTATTATTATATTTAATAAAACATTTCTTCTAAGTACATAGACTCCTATTTAAGAGTTTTAAGTTTCCTAAAATCTCCACACAAGCAAGAAACGAGGTAATAAGAACACTAAGTGACACGAAAGTCAAACAACTAGTGAGCTCACATTCTCCTTCATGTACCTTCTGAGGCGTAGGGTCTACTTTCCTGCAGTATTTCCTTTGTCTGAGGTTCCTGGTTCCTCCTGTCATTGTATAAGACAATTGAAAATCCAATAAGCACCATTAAAAGTGACCAGATTAACTTACTTAACACAACATAGTTTACACGCGGGAAATAGTGAACCACTTCGATTATTCAAGTATATTTTACACAACAGGTCTCTTACAGAGGTGGGTTATATTTGAGTTTCTTGACAAGGGAATAAATATTCTAAATGCACCTAAAAAACTAGCTGTTTAAAAGACTGCCCTGCAACACTGTATGAAAAATACGTTTTGTAGCAAAAATAATCAAATCATATACCTGTTATACATGTTTGATATTGGGTAAAGGATTCCTATCTAAGATGATCAAATGTTCCAATGCAAGGTATTCTCTGAGTTTTGTATTTATTTAAGCATTAACACCCTGCCAAATTCTAGCCAAATATCACAGCACGAATGAGTAACTGTAAATAAGCCAAACTCATGGAATTAGAGAGAGTATAGATTTAATAGTTAGCTGGCAAAATAAACATACAACTCATTTAACACACAATACAGACCAAGCTGCATGGGATGAGTGTAGCACAGTCTAGTTGTGCTTCCCTCTACTCTTAACTTCAACATGAAGATCAAAAGCCATTTCATGTTACATCGATTGAAAGATTAAGCTTTCCGTATTCACACCCAGATTCTTTCAGACCTGGATCAGGAGAAAAAAGACTCTCTTGGCTTCTGCAATCTCTAAGGCCCTGCATTCACCTCTCCCACCTTTTTATTGTACAACCTCAAACATTTGAAAAATGATCTGAATATAACTGCAATGGCCTAGGATATTTACTTATTCTTTTCTTTCTTTGTTCAGTTTTGCAAGCACTTTAGTTTTCAGTCCAGGGAAGAAAAGAATTTTTCTCTTGGATATTTCTTTGAGATTCTTTTCTTCAGTGTCAAGACAAAAGATGGAAAAAATGTTTCTTTCCATCTTGAAATTTCAGTTTTAACCCAAGATAGACTATGCCCTCATTTTAATGGGGGAGAAGGAAGAAGACTATTTCTCTTTGTGTTTTTTCGCTTTCAGCCAACTAGCAAGTGAAAAGGGGAAATAAGTAAGTGCTGGAGATCAGTAAGCAGGAGCTAAACTCAGCTGCTTAATTTTAAGAATGTCAGACATCTCTCAATCTGGCAGTTGAAAATGACCAATACCCAACTCTTTATGGCTCAAAGCCCCAGACTTCGGGTGTTGCAGACAAAAACCTCTTTATGACAGTGCTCCCGCTTTGCTAACCAGAGCCTGGCTGCTCTGCTTTCTATTCACTGCCAGCCCTTTCCTGCCTTTAGTAGACAGGGAAAACAAAAAAAAGACAGCTTTTGGAAAACCTGGTTCATCTTCCCAGCGGGAAGTGCAGAAATGTATGCCTCAACCTCTAACTTCTGACAGGCCCTTCGACTGTCAAAATCAGACATGAGAGCATGCTGGAGGCTGTCTGGCAGGAGACATGCATTTGCAACCATACCTTCCCGCTCACCCACCAAAATCTGTGCACTTAGGAAGGGTTGCACATGGTCCCTCTTTCCTGCATGCTCCTTGCAACCCAACTGTAACATTTTCTTCCTCTTACTGGCCCCACTTACAAATGCAAAAATCTAGCCAAGGATGAAAGGAGTAAATGGTAGATCACCAAAGAGTGTTCATATTCCAGCAAGCCCAGCATCCCGCGGCCAGGACGCCCCCCTCGTTGCATAATTAACGTGAGGAAGCTTCTTCCCATTGATCCGGCCAACGAGGGAGGTCTTCAAGTCGTCAAACATATTGGGATACTCGCTGCTCGCAAAGACTAGCCGGCTCACCTTGGTTTTGCGTCCAGCCAGGTGTTGGGTGGAGATCTGATCTGGGGGCTCCGTGGAACCCACCCCCCCGCCCCGCCCGCGCTCACCCTCCGTGAAGTCTGAGCCCTTCGGCGGCCTTGAGGCGAAACTCGGCTCGGTCTCGCGACCCTGGGAGCCAAATGCACGGGTCCCGGAGTCCGGCAGCGCGGGATAGCCCGCCCCGAGGCCCCGCGCCGCCCGCTCGGATGAGGATGGGGCAGCCGCGTCGCCGGAAGAACACCAGACGCACCAGGCCCTCTTCAGGGGCGAGGCTGTCACCGCCCCCCGCCTGCATCCCCCACGCGTCCCTACGCGCCGCCTGCGGGCTGTGCGCATCCCTGCCGCCGTCGCCGCCGTGCGCGTCGCCGCAGCGCTCCCTGCCGTACGCGCCGCCTGCGGGCTGTGCGCATCCCCGCCGCCGTCGCCGCCGTGCGCGCGCCGCCTGCGGGCGTCGGGGAGGCGTGAGGAGGTGAGGCCTGGGAACCTCCGGACCTGGTCCGCCCTGGGCGCGTAGCCGGCGCTGAATTGCGCACCCGGGCCATGCGCCTCTGCTTTCCCATGAAAACAAGTTACATCCCAGGAAATTACAGCAACGTGCGCCCAGACCACATCGCACCAGGTCTCCAGCCAGGGCACAGGTTTGGTGTTTGAGAACGGACAAAACAAAAACAAACAAACAGAAAAAACCCAAACTTGGGAAAATGAAGTACCTCTTAGCATCTTCTAATCAGCCTACCTAGTAAAATCTGGACCTTCTGGACCTTCTGTTTAAAGAGCACCGCCCCCCCCCCCACACACACACCCCCAGGGCTGGCAGCCTGGAAGATGTCAAGATGTCAATTTGTTGCCAAAGTAAACTTGATTCATAAACAACTGAGAAAGGCCAGAACAATATACAGCCCTGTGGAATTGTAACTTAAAATTTTTTTTTTAATTTTTCAATGACCGTTGACACAATAATATTAGTGGCAGGTGTACAAGGTGAAGGATTTAAGAAGTACAAATTGCCAGTTGTAATTTCTTAACCTGCAGAAGTGGATAAAATGGCAGGATTTTAGATAGGGTGACCAGACGTCCTACTTTTTAACAATTTGTCCCGCGTCCCGCGGCGTTTTAAAAAAGTTCCGATTTTTGGAAAGAATGCACGACAAGCTAGGGAACGGCGGGATATAGACCAAATTTTTAATCAAGAACCCCCTCCCCTCGGTCAGTGGTGTCCCGCTTTACCAATGTTAAAATCTGGTCACCTTAATTTTAGAGCCTCGTACAGAAGTCACTCCTAAAGGTGTTGGAGATTTTGTTGCCTTAGAAAAGGTAAACTAGTTTTGTTTTGATCTAGTCTACATGTTTGTTAACTACCTAACTATATATTTATTTAGCAAACAGAGTTATATAGATAATGTGTGTGGGTGCACACACGTAAGATTTTTGTCAAGCTTTCAAGGACCAGTTTTTGTTTGTCTGCCTACCCTGTTGGTTCCCTCCTCGATGAGTTAAATATATCTGTGGGGCTCACCTTTTCAGAATTTCACTTTAACATAATTATTAACCATCATGGCTCAAAATGGCAAGACGTTTTACTTGGCCTTTTGGTCCCTCCTTCAAATATTTAGCCCTTACTCTGGGCACACTGGTTCACATGAGACATTTGCTTTCTCCTTTAGAATGCAAATGGACACACATGCATGAGAGAAGCTCAATAAGTAAATGTGGAACTTAGATGTGACATAAATATTAGGTGGGATTTCAAGGTCCAAGCTCTGGAAATTAGAACTTGTGGAATCAAATCTTTATTCCACCATATCTAGCATGTGACTCTGTCAAGTCTCTTTATCTCTCTGTGCCCCAGCTTCCTTGTCTATAAAATGGGGATATTATGTAGGATTTACCTCAGAGCTTAGTACTGAGGAATAATGGAGATACTGCAGTTAAAGTACACAGCATAGTTCTCCCCAGTAGTAAACCTTGCAACAAACATGAGCTACTTTCATTATTATTATTGGTTATTTGCATTCCCAAGATGCTGTTCAAATAGTGAAAGCTATAGTTCTTTCTAGGGGCTTACCACTGGTAACTAAGGTAACTGAGTATTTTTCTTGGGTTTTAAAAAAATTATTTCAGTTTCTCTTTTTATTTCTATAAGTGAACTTCAGGAAAGTACTTAGTATTTATAACAGAAGGTAAGTTTCTAAAGTAGTGACTCTCAGGGATCTGTGGACCCCTGGAGGTCTCCAGAATCCTTTTAGGGGATCTGCAATATCAAAACTGTTTTAACCATAATATTAGAACATTGGTTGTCTTCACTAATCAGACATTTGCTCTGATGGTACAAAAGTCATGGTGGATAAAACCAAGGACAGCATGAATCCAGGCTGTAGAGAAAAATGAACTTGGTAGTCATTAGTAGTAAAAATTAACTTGGTCATCACCACCATGCACTGCAGTAAAAACAAACATAAACACAAAGTGTCACGGAAGAAGGTCCTCTTTGGAACGGGATGGGAAGTGCACGTAAGCACTCCTGCTGCAGAATAAGGTAGTTGTCTGGAGGCAAAGCTCTTGGATGATAGATGGTTGCAGTACAAAAAAAGAAAAAACCTAACTTTTGTTTTTTTCCTTCTTTGCTTTTTTTTTTTTTTTTTGTTAATGCTACATCATTTTTACTTGAGAGAAAACCTGACAAACTGTGGTTCCACAGACAGGTATTTGGCAGACATTTTCTCCAAAATTAATGTAATGAGACTCACTTCAAGGAAAACAACTGATAGTATTTGTTGCCAATGGTAAAATTCAGGCTTTCGAGTGAAAATTCGAAATTTTGGAAAACCTGCATCTACCACTATGTGTTTGACAGCATCCCAATATTTAAAGATTCTTCTGATGAAATCAGCGGTGATGTTAACAAACTCTTTGTTCTTTTTCTTCCTTTTTTTTGATATACTGATAGATCAACTGTGGCAAAATAAGAAATGTATGTTTGGCTTTTCCCAGGTTCCTGGCATAGAGCTCCTAAAACCATGGTAATTTACCAAGTGGTAGGAGTGATAGGATCTTTTGTTTTAACATTTGGCCTTTGGTCCTGGTTCCTAACAAAAAGCTTTTAATCCCTTAGAATTTCCTGGGTGATAGGAGCATCTTTTTTTCTAGTGAGGCAACTCTGGGTAGACCCCTACATAGCTTCAGTTGGGGACTGGTCACCCCAAAGACCAAACCTTGATCAAAAATCTGGAACTTTCTGCCTCTAGGGACAGGAGAGGGGCTGGAGATTGAGCTAATAATCCACCATGCCTAGGTGATGAAGCTTCCATAAAAATCTCTAAACGACAGGGCTTGGAGAGCTTCCAGGTTGGTAAGTACATTGAGGTGCTGGGCATGTGAGGGGATGGCCATGTGGACAGGTCATGGGAGCTCTGTGCAAACCTGCCCCCCACCACACCTTGCCCTGTGCATCTCTTCCATTTGGCTGTTACTAAGTTGCATCCTGTATACTAAATCACTAATAAGTAAACCATCTTCTTGCGTTTTGTGAGTCATTCTGGCAAAATCAAAACTGAGGACTGGAGGGTCATGGGAAGTCCTGATTTGTAGCTTTGTCAGACAGAAGTGTGAATAACCTGGGAACCCAATATCTGTAACTGGTATCAGAAATGAGCCTTCGCACTTGTCGAGTCAATATTTTCTCCAGGTGGTGTCAGAATAGAATTGAACTGAAGGACACTCAGTTGGTGCGTGGAAAATCAGAGAATTGGGGGTTCATATTGGAAAACAACTCAGGCTGATGAATTTTAATGTCACAGACTATGAAAAGCTCTCTGATAGGCTTTTGGATTCCACACTGTACTAAACATTAAGACTACTGCTTGCTGAGTTTTGGTGTAATATTAAAGAAAAATACCCCCAAATTATCTGAAAAGATTATTAAACTATATCTTTATTTTCCATTTAGACAAGGAAGGATTTTCTTCATATTCTTTGACCGAAACAACATTGCAACACATTGAACTCAGAAACAAGTATATGAATCCAATTTTCTTCTATTAAGTGCAACATTAAAGAGACTTGCAAAAGGTTTCTTTTGGAGATGATGAAAATATCCTGAAATTGGGTTGCAATTGCTGCACAACTCTTGTTGATGTACTATTATAAAAGTCATTAAACTGGATACTTGTAAATGGGTGAGTTTTAGGGTCTGTGAAATATTGCAATAAAGATGTTTTTAAAAATGTGGATGTGTAATGATTTTTAAAAATACCCTCACATATATAGAAATTCACTTTGCTATATATATCTAGTGAGCAGAGTGCTTATAGAAAGAATGCTCAGCTAACAGGAAATATGATTTCCATTCTGGCTTTGACACAAACTCTGGTAAATCACTTAATTCTGGGTCCCAATTTTCTAATATGAAAACAATCTGTTATTTTAAATGACTGCTGTGTTCCTTTCCAGCACTAGCAGCCATTATTCTACAGAAGCTAGACCTGGATCTATGCAGATTGTTGTAGGGAATATATATTTATATGTGGGTTTAAGTCCTGTAACAAAGTAGCAATGTATAGTATTTAAAATGTCAGATATTCATCTAAGAAGAAAATAATAAGGAGAAATAAGGACAAAAAAAATAAGAAATGAGTAAGTAGATATTTTGTGTATGTAACATATAGTTAGATACTTAACTATCCATCCAATTGGTTGACCCATACCCAAAAGTAAACTTAAAATGGATTAAAGACTTGAACACAAGACCTGAAAACACATAGAGGAAGACATAGGTGGTAAGCTCCTTGACATTGGTCTTAACAATGCTTTTGTGGATTTGACTCTAATGGCAAGGCAACAAAAGCAAAGACAAAACAAAACAAAATTAAGAGGGACTACATCAAACCAAAAATCGCAAAGAGAACCATCAGCAAAACAGAAAGGACCTACTGAATGGGGAAAGATATTTGCAAATGATGGGAGTACAAGGAAACTGCTTTCCAAAATTTTCTGTGGTCACCGAAGTGCATCTGAATATTTGGTGGTCTCTGTAGCCCTGTGGGGAAAGGAAAGTGCCAGAGCCTGCAGAATCAAGACAAGCTACTTTTTATAGCATCCTGGAGGTTGAGAGGGCCCAGTGTCACATGGGCACTTAAAGCTGACCCTGTGATCTCATGAAGCTATCTGTCCAACGTGTACCTTTCATTCCATTTCTAATTGGGCCTCCTTGAGGTTTCAGTGCCAGGAGATGACACAATTGTCCCAGCTGCATGAACTGACTAGTCTTTCCCCAGGATTGGTAACAAACATCTCCCAAACTAAAGACCCCTAAAGGCCAAAGTCTCTCTATGACTACAAGAGCTGATATCATCTACATGAACCAAACATCTTCAAATGTTGGCCATCTCGATTGTGGTTTGTGGATTCTAATGTGTAAAGTCTGAATGCTTCAGAGCTGAAGTGAAAGAAAAACAAATTCTTATTTTTCTTTCCACAACACATTCCAGTTTTTAAAGATTCGTAGCACAACCCAGAGCCTTACTATACAGATGCTTAAGCTATGCCATGGGCATAGCACTTGGACTTGTGCCTGATAAACAGGGTGAGGTGAGATACGACAGCTGGGTAATTATAATTGGAAGAAATCTGTAGGCTTCTCAGAGTAGGAAACTGAGTCAGTCTATAACTTGATCAGCAAACTCCCCAAAAAGAAAATTACTGACATGAGAAGTTGAGGAATAAATGTGTAGTCACATCCAGTTTTATTTCCAGTGAACTGATTGCTTCCTCAGTAGTGGGCATCATGTAGTCTCATTGCCTTCCGGGAAACATGCTCCTAAAGTGTTGGATAATAAAAACACAGAATCCTGAGGAAGAGCATTGCTACATGGTTTTAAGTATAACCCCAGAATGAAAAATAAAGTGAGCTATGACATCTGACTTTAGGAGATGGAGAGTTGTAAGAATTATTCATAGTGGGTCATAAAATGAAAATGCTAGGAGCTTGCAGAGTGGACAGCCAGCGACGCTAGGGGTTTGTCTGCACACTGCTTCTCTAAATGACAAATTCTAGTCATCAAAGCCTTCTCGAAACTTCCCATCCACCAAGGCTGCTGAGGCAAGTGCACAAATTATATTTTTACACATGCAGATGGCTGTGCACAGATCATATAAATGCCAGCAGTCGTGATGGTCACCAAAGACATTCCAGTTGGCTTCTGGGGAGTCCTCTATTATTTTGGTTTTTGGCATAAGGTTTGTCTTTGTCAGTGAGATATTGTGATTTATAAGAAATATGTATTTGCTCTTTATCCTCAATGTCTGGCTCACAGCTCCAAAACCTTTGGAATTTTCTAAGCAATGAGAGCATAAAGGTGTCTTTGGTTATGTTAATGAGGTGACTTCTGGAAAGCACCTAAGGATGAGAGAGGAGCCAACAGAGCTATTGGAGGGTTAGAAGTTTAGACCCACCAGCCCTCCCCTTCCTTCCCTCACCTCCAGGGAGGGGAGAGGGGCTTGAGGTTGAATCAGCCACCAATGGCCAATGACTTAATCCATCATGACTATGTAATAAAGCCTCCATAAGAGGAGAGGATTTGGAGAGTTTCCAGGTTGCAGAACACATGGTGATGCGGGGAAACTGGTGCCCCTGGAGAGGGCATGGAAGCTCTGGCCCCTGTCCCTAAACCTTCTATGCATCTCTGCCATCTGCCTGTTTCTGAGTCACATCCTTTTATAATAAACCAGTGATCTAGTAAGTAACATGCTTCTCTGAGTTCTATGAGCTGCTCTCGCAAATTAATCAAACCCAAGGAGGGGGTTGTGGGAAGCTCTGACTTATAGCCACTGGGTCAGAAGTACAGGTAACAACTAGGACTTGTGATTGGCTACCTGAGTTGGAGGGGATTGTTGGAACCTTCAATTTATAGCCAATTGGTCAAAAGCCCAGAGGCTTGTGACTGGCATCTAAGGTAGAGGGCTGTTTTGTGGGACTAAGCTCTTTACCTGCGGACTCTGATTCTATCTCTAGGTACTGTCAGAATTGAATTGAATTCTCGGTCATCCTGCTGGTGCCTGAGAATTGCTTGTTGGTGTGGGAAAGCCACCCCACACTCATGTTGGAAATGAGTCCAGAAATTCTTTTCAGTCAGTATTTTTCCAGAACCAATATAAAAATACCTGTGCATGACCTGAGCATCTCTACGATGATGGAGAAAGGAAAGCCCACGATCATGCAGGCTGGAGACAGAGGCAGGAAGAGCCCAAAATGGGTTGAGAAAGAACTGTTGAGTAAACAAGAGAAATTGCCTAGTGCTGCATGAACTAAGACTCTTAACCTGTAGCAGATGCAGCAGACCCCCTCGGAAGGTAGTTTATAGGCAGATTTTTGTGCTCCACACCCAGCAATCCTGATTCAAAGAGCCCAGAGTGGGACCCACAAACCTGTATTTTTCACATACACCCTGTGTTTCTGAAGCATGTGATCTGGGGAATACATTCAGAGGAACGCTCTTTTGAGGGTGGGTGGGTGGTTGTGATGGAGGTTCATGAAAAGGGGTTGTAAAAAGAACCATGTGCCCAAACCCCTGAAATGATATGAAAAATTGGGCATCCAGATGAGCCTGCGCATTTTTCAGAGACGAGGACAGCTTTTCTTACATTCTCAGAGGGACCAACCAGGTCCTCTCAGGATTTACAAACCATGATGGCACGTGGTCCCACAAAGCTAACGATTGAATCTCTCTGTCCACCGGGAGTGTTTAACTTTGCTCCACATCCACCCTCAGACTGCTCTCCAAAATTCATCCAGCATCTCACAGAGGTATGGTGACTGCTAACTCCATTCCTCTCCGCAGACCCGAGCCCTGGCAGCTCAGTTCTGGGACCTCTTTTTGGCTTCTGTTCCTCCCCTGCCCTTGAGCACTGCTATTCTTCCCCAAGGTTGCTACTCTCACGTTCCTTCACTACACTCGTTCTCCCACAGGGACCTCATCCTCTTTGGTGACTTCAGCTACCACACATGTGCTCCTGATGTTTAATCTACACGTGTGACCTGAGTCTCTTTTGTAAGCCTAAGGTGCTCATTTCCAGCCACACCCTGGACACCTCCATTAGCACCCTCCTCAGGCATGTATCCAACACTTCACATCAAACCACAGTCTTCCCTCCAAACCTGCACCCCCAATTCCTGCCAGTTCTCCAGTGAAAAGGTCTGAAGTCATCCCCTCCTTTCCATTCCTGAGAAGCCACTGCCGTGGGTCTGCCCTCAGTGGTTTTCACCTGCAGATGCCTCCTAACAGATTTCCCACTTCACGTCTCACTTCTCACTTAAGCTTCTCTCTGTAGCCACGGCTGGGTCAGATCCCAGGGTTCCTGCTCCGAAGCTTGGTGACTTCCTGAGAGTTACACAGCACATGCCCCACTCCTGAAATGGTGTATCAGGCTCTTCAAATACAGCGTTCCATGCTGACTTTGTCTCTAACCAGTGTGTTCCTCTCTTTTTTTACTCCTCCCACCCACCCTCAAAAGAGCGTTCCTCTGAATGTATGGCCCAGAAGCAAGGCCAAGTTCCTCCACCCGAAGATGCCCAGCAGGTGATGAGCTCTGCTTGCAGATGGGGAGAGTAAGCTGACAAAAATGGCTCCGCTAATTTACTGCTCTCTCTGCAAGTCTGCTGCCCCTTCCATGGTTACCATCATCCTGACAACCTTCTAACTGATGCCCAGTGCTCCTCCCACTCCAGCCATCAGCCATGCTTGTGCCCTCAATCTCTGTGAACAGCAGGCTTCACTTTTGTCTGATGCTTTCTCACCTCTGGACCGTTCATATTGCTATTCCTCCTCCCTTGTCACTCTGCTTGGCAGACTCCCACTTGTCCTTTTGTCCTTTAGACTTCCTGTCAAAGCCAGCTCTGCTAGTCATCCCTGTTTCCCTCCCCTGCAGTGGATGCCTCTTTTACAGCACTGCCCACACCCTCTTGTAGGGAATTATTGATCCACTCTCTTTCCTGCTACACTGTGACCCCTTGAGCTCAGGGGTTCTTTTTCATCTTCCTGTCCCTGGTGCCTGGCATATAGTAGCAGCTCAATAAATGTCCTGTAAAGGAATGACTGAATGAATCACTATCATTTTCCTGAGTGCTGTGGAAGAGCAACGGAACTAGCAAACACTGCCGCCACCCTCCTGAGGGTTAAAGGCCATAAGTGATGCAGCGTGAATACATGGGCAACACGGTCAGATGAACAGGGCAGTGGAATCGACTAACATATGACGAGCTGAGAGGAAAAGACATTGTTTTGGGCTGACTCCACATCCCAAATGAGAGTCATTCTTTCCCAATCTGGCAGGTCTCCTTTCTCCTCCAGCTCGTGAATCACCAGGCTCGAAGTACTCCTGTGGCTGCTCACAGCAATCTGACTCACGTCACCACCCCTGCTCAGTCATGCCCCCTCCCCAGTCATGCCACTCCCCAGTCACTCTCCTCCCCAGTCACCCCCCTGCCCAGT